>VDFB02217024.1:0-12861 GCA_007258455.2 Sequoia sempervirens
GAAACCCTAAAAGGGAAACCTAAATGAAACCCTAGTGTGCACACTTAATAATTAATAATTAATTATTAATGTGCCTAAGTTTAGCTTAAGTAATAAAGAGGAATAAGTGAC
Organism: Sequoia sempervirens; assembly: GCA_007258455.2. Lineage (NCBI taxonomy): Eukaryota > Viridiplantae > Streptophyta > Pinopsida > Cupressales > Cupressaceae > Sequoia > Sequoia sempervirens. The sequence continues at coordinate 112 of VDFB02217024.1, forward strand.
TTAATTAATTAATCAATGTGATGTAATTAATTAAGTATAATAACTTATTACTCTAACATAATCATCAATCAAAAGCATTCATCATGTGAAATCTCTACAACACCTTTTCAACATAAATAGCTTGAGATAAAAACACTTTTTGTTTGTCCTATCTCTAGTAATCTTCATACCAAAGATTTTTTTTGTTGCCCCAAAATCCTTCATAGCAAATGAATTTGCTAATTGTTGTTTTAACTCCCTTATCTGATCCATGTTAGACCCCATTACAAGCATATCATCAACATATAAATATAATATATTGTAACAATCATCACCCAACCTCTTAAAATAAACACAATGGTTTGAATTACACTGTCTGTCGCCATGCTTAGCCATAAAACTATCAAATTTATTATACCATTCCTTAGGTACTTTCTTCAATCTATATAAAAATTTCTTCAATCTGCACACCAATTTCTCCTTACCTTTGACCTCAAATCCTTGTGGCTATTCCATATATATTTCCTCTTCCAAATCACCATTTAGAAAGGAAATTTTAACATCTAGTTGTTCCAAACACAAATATTTAGCAGCCACAATACTTAAAAAAGTACGAATAGAAATCATTTTAACAATTGGAGAAAAAATATCATCAAAATCAATGCCTTTTTCTATGCAAATCCTTTTATAATTAACTTGTCTTTAAAACTTTTCTTACCTCCATCTTCCTCTTTCAGCCTATAAACCCATTTGTTTGGTAAATTTTTTTTTTTACCTACAAGCAACTTGCATAATTCTCAAGTCTGATTTTTTATCAAGGATTCCATTTTTTTCCATTCCATGTTCATAAAATAGAATACAAAGAGGGAGAAAATCTTTCTGGAGATCTACTTATCCTTGTTGATTGTCAAACATTCACTAGAGTTTGTGGCATTTTTTGTTGTTGTGGATAATGTTGTTGTGGGGCACGAGGAACCACTAGAACATTGTTATTTGGAGTATCATCCAACACTACATAATCATTTTCTTTTTTCTCATGCTGCTACAATAGATCTTTGTACAACACTTTCTCATTAGAATCGACATCCCTATTTTCTCACAATTTTCTAATTTCAAAATTCAAAATTCTATAACCAAATTCATCAATGCCATATCCACCAAATATACACTTCTTTGATTTTGCATCCAACATGGTTCTATTTTCAGAATCTACATGTGTAAATGCTTTATAACCAAAGGTTTTGAGAAAAAAATAACTCACCTTCTTACTTGTCCATGCTTCTTCTGGAATACCACAACCCAAGGGAACTGAAATACCTTTATTAATTAAATAAACAACAATGTTTACAGCCTATTCACATGTTTAAAGACAGCCAACATGCAATCTACATAGTCTTTGCTCCATTATTGTTCTATTCACAGCTTGGCCCTCCATTTTCTTTTGGAGTCCTTGGAACCCTTTTTTTCCTACGAATATCACTAGACGAATAATAATATTTGAACTCTTTTCTTTAATACTCACAACCATTATCAGATTTGAGACATTTTAACATTTTACCAATCTCATTCTCAACCAAGCTTCTCCAATTTTTAAAAGTTTCAAATACATTAGATTTCTGCCTATGGAAATAAATACATACCTTCCTAGCTGTGTCATCAATAAAAGTAACATAATACTGAGAACCACTGAGTTGGTCCCCATACATCCATATGCACAAGCTCCAATTTGTCATATTTCTTTTGCTTCCCATCTTTGAGAAAACTAACCTTTTTTTTTTCATACACATAACTTTCATAGAAATCTATATTAACACATTTTAGACTTAGTAAAACATTCTTTGAATGAAGTAATTTCGTACCTTTTTCACTCATATTCCCAAGTCTATTATGCCACAATGATTTTTATGAACCCACGGCAACTATCTAATTTTTTACTTGTTGAACTACAACAACTGTTCTTGAACATTGACTTTTCTTTGCAACTAAAGGAAAAGGAATAGTATGACCTATATAAAAATATTTAAGGTGCCTACTTTCACACCTTTTTCTACCAAGTTAAGGCACCTTTTGTAACCTTCCAATTTTTATCATTACAAGTAACAACACAACCTTCATCACCTAGTTGCCCTACTGAAATCAAATTTCTACTTAGCCTTGTAATGTGCCTTACCTCATGTAGTAGCCAATGATTTTCATTCTGCAACTTTATCTTGATTCTTCCCATTCCAATAATCTAACAGGGTATAAACCAGCCCAAATTCCCTTAGACATAATCATGAAAATAACTTATATGGGGTATAGCATGAAATGAAGCCCTTGAATGTAACACCCAAGAATCATTAGCATTGTCTTGAGGAATAAAATAAAAGCATCATCATCAAATTTATTACTTACCAAAATTTCCTCCTTATTGCTTTCATTTTTTTCTCCTTTATTCTTTCGAGACCAACAATATTTCTTTAAATGACTCGGCTTCTTGCAATATCAGCAATCATTCTTTCCTCTATATTTTGTCCTCTTGTTCTTAGATTTTCCTCATGAATTCTCACAACCTCCAAAATTATTACCTCTCTCCTTTGTTCTGCCCCTACTTTCTGCATTCAAAACAATGCTTGATGTAGATGTTCCATTAGATCTTTTCCTAAAAATTTCCTCTCTTGAAATCACACCATTAACATCATCAAATTTTAGTGTATTTGAACTAGAAATAGAATTACTAACATCCTTTACTAGGCTATTCCAGCTTTCAGGAAAAGAACAAAGAATCAAAAGATCCCTAACATCCTCATCGAAGCTAACATTTACAAAATTCAATTGGCTAGTAACTGTGTTAAATTAATTTAAATGATCAAAAACTAATCCACCTTCTACCATTTTGATATTAAATAAACACAGTCATAAGAAATACCTTATTTCGGAGCTCAAGGATTTTCATACAATTTTTCCAAGGTTTGCATCAATTTCCCCGTTGTCTTCGCTTATGAAATATTAATCGCCATTGATTGGGCTGGAGACATAGACGAATATTTCCAAGTGCCTTTTTGTCTAGAATATTCCAATCCTCATCAGACATTGCTAACGATTTCTTGTCTTTCCCTTCCAATTTCCATCATAAATCCTTTTGTAGTGTAGGAAAATGCATGCCCTTGAATTTTCACATTTTTTTGGGCCCGCATTGCTTTATTTATCCTTGTTTATGTCTTAATTGGTCCTATTTTTCATCCACAGTCCTAATGAATTATATCTTTTTATGGCTAATCCTGAAAAACATCAAAGCCAAAAATGGTAATTTAATGATTTTGATTGTGTGTCCTCAATTTTTGGACTAGGACTAAGACAACACCTAGGGTGTCATTATCCTCCAAAGGTCTTAGGACCCTCTTTTCAAATGTGCCAAGTAAATGGGCCCCTTTTTGGAGTTTGTGCCCCAAATTTCATGCCTCGGGACTAAGATGCCACCTAGGGCATCTTAGTCCCCCTTAAGTTATTTTTGGGATTTAATTTCAAATCTTGGTGGGATTTAGCCTCCTTTAATTAATGAATTCATACATATTGGCTTATTGTGGTGTAATTTCAGGATATTAAGCATAGATAAGTATAAATAAAAGGTTATTTCATTCATTTTCATATAATACTTTTGTGAGAGCATTCCTAACAGCATAATTGAGTTCACAAGAACATTCAAGAGAAATTCATCAAGCATTTGGAGTCATCATCAAGATTCAAGCATCATATCAAGGATATTCTTGCATCATGTGTGTTTTTGAGCTAATTTTTGTGATGTATGGTTTTGATTCAAGCAAGCAATTCAAATCAAGATCTATCAAGCATTCAAACATTTCAAGATCTACATTCAAGCTATCCATTTCACACAAGTTTATAGATTTCATAACAAGGGTTTGGTGAGTTGCAACATAACACTTTGTTCATTCATCATTTCCCTTCATTATTCTATTCCATTCCAATGTTTAATTTCCAACAAGGGGTTTGACCAAGGAAAACCCCCATTTACTGACAATCAACAATTGTTTCCTCACTTGCATGTTTTTGTTTATAGATTTAGGTTAAATAACTAAAGATCATTTGAAGTGCAAAGTTGCAAAGTTTCATTGCAAAGTTATCATCTTCACATAAACTCACCTACATGCTAGATCTAGAAGTTTTGGGACCTAAGATTTGAGAAGAAGGAAGTGCAAAAATTGAGCCTCAGTATCACATTTAGAGATTTCAAAAATTCAAGATGGGACTAAGTTGGTAGCAAGGGAATCTTAGTCCTCCCGAGGATATTTTGCAGAGATTCTTTTAGATTATATTCTAACATTTGAAGATTCTGCATTTCCCCTAAAAAATAGTTCTAAGACTTAGACAAAAATAAGGGCATCTTAGTCCTCCTTGGCATATTTTGACAGTATTTTTGCATTTCCATAATCCTCATTACATTTCCAGGCCTCCCAGGTACACACACCCTAACTTGTTGTTGCTTAATTTCATCATTTCCACTCATCATTTGACTTGCATTACTAGGTTTTGTGAGTTGAATTTCAAGTCAAGTATTTTCCAAGCTTTTGTTTGGTGGTGAACCCCTCAAAGCTTAAATAACCCCCTCCCCTAGGTCTTCCTTGTTGAGAATTGACTCACCTTTATGTTGATATTCAATCAAATTTGGGATCCTAGGGCTATTTGAATGACAATTGTAGAATAGTGGTGTTATATGACCTAGGTTATAAAGCATCCACTTTTCCCTATTATTCATTTTGGTGAGCCTAACATTTTGGAACATTCTTTTTTCTTATTTGGAGTTCATTAAGGTCCTAGATCTAGGTTGCATTCATTCTTGCATTAGTGAAAGTGCATCTAGGGTTTCTCATATTTGCATTAGTAAAAGTGAATATTAGTTGCATTTTTTGTTTCTTGCATCATCTCATCTCATTGAAAAACTAAAAAGTGCATTTTCAATCATCTTAATTGCATTTAGGAACATTTTTATTGCATACAAAATTGAACAAAAAAATTGCATTCAACTTTGCATCTAATTGCTTGTTATTAGTCAGTTTTTCTTGGATTCATTTGCATAGTTTTCTATTTCTCAACATCAGGTCCCTGATGAGGTAGCTTGGGAGCACTATAAACAATCCATATATTTTTTATTTTTTATTTTTAATTCTTACTAAGACTAAAACACCCTTCCTAGCATCTTAGTCCCTTCGTAGGTTTTTGGTTCAAAACCCTATCTATGTTGTTTGCTTCTTGTTCCAGTTTCTAGAACCTTGGAATTTCTTCAATAGGACCAAGATGCCCTTACTGGCATCTTAGTCCTTATTGACTTTGACTTTCTATTTTTCAGGATTTGAAATTGCTTCTCTATGCTTCTGTTTGCTACTTTCAATTTTTTGTTACAGTTTACAAAATTGACATTTTCTCAATTTCTTTCATCTCAAGTGTATTTGTTCAATCTTACATCATGGATGTGTGCTTTGGAAATATTTGGTAGATGTGTCAAGTTGTGCTTTTAGAAATGACCCTAATGAAATTGAACTTACTTATGCTCACTCAACTCCTAATGCATGTCCTCCTCGTGATGTTGACATCATTGCAGAAGATGATGATAGCATGAATATGTTCCTAAATGGTTTTATTAACAACCTTGAGGCTAATGCATCCTTTTATCCATCCATGACACAACTAGACCCCCCAACAATACCACTTCTTGAGATGGTTGGTTAATTACATCCCGAAACTAAAACAAAAGTTGAACATAAGTTCCCTATAATAGGTGAACCTAGTTCCTCTAAACAAGCAAATACTCAACCATTTTATGATAACAAAGTCACAAACAATCCAATCAATCTAGAAGAAACATATGGAAAAGGATTCACAATCATGAGTAAACAAGGATGTGATACAACACGTGAACATGAAATTCATCAACTCCTAGAGCAAATACCAACTAATGAAAACAGTGTAAAGGGGTTAGAATATCAAGATCCCCCTTGCAACATAAGACCTCCTAGAGAATACCTAAGGCTTTGTAGTGATGGTACAGTGATCTTAGATTCTCCCCCTGATATGATGTCCTTCCTAAAGAAAAATCAATGATTCACAGCAATGACAAGGATGATAAGATCACCTTAGGTCCTCCTCAACCTCCAACTTGAGAAGTTGGTGAATCTAGTGAGCACAAGAGGCCCTACAAGTTACAAAAACTAAAGTTCCCTTGTCCGTCACTTGAAAGCGAAAGGAAATTACAAATACTTCTAAACAAATAACTTATAACATTACCACCAAAGAAAGATAGGCTCATACTATATCCTAAAGATGCAAAAGCTCCACATTGTCAATACCACAGAACTCTTGGGCATAGTACTGATGAGTGTCATTCATTCAATTTAGTATTAAACAACTTTCACTTCGATGGCAATGATTGTCATTGATTAATTTCATAACTCACCCCTTTTTTCACCCCTTGTAATGTAATAGTTGTAGAATATTCTATTCTCACTATTATATATGATCTTTCCCATCACCTATCTTAGCTCATTCTTTTCTTTCACTCAATGGAAGCAAGAAGTAGATAGCCTTTTCCTAGTAATGCATTTTTCATTGTCCCTTAGGTTTGTTGTCTACCTTCTACTTATAGAGACTGAGATTGGGAGGCAGATGACCTCCTTTAGGTTGACTTGCCTATTCCTTACTAGTCTTTTGCATTATTTCATTTTTATTTTCTTGTGTGTGGGTATGTGCAGGATCACGATGGGCTAAAAAGTGGTGATATTATGGGTATGTGTAGGGTATGTGGCTGACGACTTTGTTTTACCCAAAATTGATGAAACGAAAAGGGTTTTTAAATGAGATTCTCAGCTTTCCACCAATATAAATTATTTTTTACTTTGAATTTAACAAATAATTATTATTCATTTTCTATTTGAATTCACGATTAAAGTCTGATTGACGAGGTTGATTGAAAAAATCTATAGCTTTCAGAAACGATATCACATTTTTTTGAATCCCGAGCTTATGCGTCACATTCTGTGCTTAGCATACTATAGGATTAAAAAAATAAAAATTGAATTTCATGAAGTTTTGACCAAGTTAAGGTGGTCAAACATATGAGTTTTTTACTTTTTTAAAATTTGTAATAAAAAAATATTAATTAATTATTTACTTGGAATGATGACAGTTCTGAGCTCTCTAATATCATTATGGAAAAGATAGATATTGATCCTGAATCCATAGATACCTTATGTGTTTCTGGGGGCAACTCTCTTTTCCTTTTTCATGTTTTGGCTACTTTAAAGTAATTTCTCACAACATGGTGTTAGAAATTTCTTTAAAGTAGGGGCATACATTGGCATTATTTTGACATTTTTCCATGTTCCTTGATGTGATTTTCTTACTTCATGCGATGTTCTTTTCTCTTTTTGGTGATATTGAGAGTAATTTCCTTCAAGAGATTTATCTATCTTAGCATATTACATTCCTCTTAGTGGTGATGCGACACACTGCATTCCCTAAGTTTTGAATCTTTTATCCTTTGATTGGTCCTCTCTTAGAGACATTAGGAATGATGTCCCCTAAGATTAAGACTTCACATGAACTATGTAAGATCCCTTTGAACATCCCTCTCTCTTTTTCCATTTCATTTTTTTGCCTTATTAAAGTCACGAAGGTATGGCTTTGATATGGTCCCTTGGGGCTCACCTAGTGAACAACTAGCTTCCTAACCCTTCTAAGCATGCATTTTGTACCTTATTAAAGTCATGGAGATATGGATTTGATATGGTCCTTAGGGCTCACTAGTGAACAACTAGCTTCACTAGCCCTTGTGTGGTATTTTTTGTATCTTATTAAATTCATGGAGGTATGGCTTTGAAATGGTTCCTTGGGGCTCACCTAGCGGACAACTAGCTTCACTAGCCCTTGGGAGCATGCATTTTCTTTTTGTCCTTATCATAGTCATCAGGGTATGACTTTGATATGGACCTCTTGGGGCTCACCTAGCAGACAATTAGCTTCACTAGCCCTTGTGAACATGTGTTTTTTTTGCATAGTGGACAACATGTTCCACTTGTAAACCTTCTTGTACAAACAGCCTAGACCTGGTCCATAGTGCATTGGATGACCAGTTGAAGCTTGATATGTTGCATTTTTCTTTTCCTTTCTTTTCCTTTTCTATCTTTGGTGTATGCTTGCAATCTAGTTATGGCTTCATATATCATCTACAAGTGTGTTCCTTTATGCCTATGTTGGTTTTTCATAGGATCTTGGTCCTGGGGGCTTGGCCACCCTCTTGATTATTCTCATCCTATCTTACTAGCATTCATACATTTGAACCCCTCTTGATTGCGTAGTTGGCTACTTTAGTATGAGTTTGAAGCAAGTTCCTCCTCTCACTAAAGTGGGGACTAAATGTAATGTAGGAAAATGCATACCCTTACATTTTCTCACTTTTGGAGCCCACCTTGCTTTATTTATCCTATTTATGTGGTGGTCCTATTTTGCATCCACAAGCCTAATGAATTGTATCTTTTTATGGCTAATCCTGACCAACATCAAAGGGGTAAATGGTAATTTAATTATTTTGGTTGTGTGTCCCTAATTTTTTGACCGGGACTAAGATGCCACCTAGGGCATCTTTTTCCTCCAAAGGTCTTGGGACCCTCTTTTCAAATGTGCCTTAAATGGGTCGCTTTTTGGAGTTTTTTCCATGAGTTTCATGCCTAAAAACTAAGACACCACCTAGGGCATCTTAGTCCCCCTTAAGTTATTTTTGGGAATTAATTTCAAATCTTGGTGGGATTTAGCCCCCTTTAATTAATGAATTCATATGTCAGCTTGTTGTGGTGTAATTTGGGATATTAAGCATAGATAGTATAAATACAAAGTTCTTTCATTTCATTTTCATATAATACTTTTGGCAGAGAGCATTCTAATAGCATAGTGAGTTCACAGAGCATTCGAAACAATTTATCAAGCATTTGGATCCATCATCAAGATTCAAGCATCATATCAAGGATATTCTTGCAGTGTGTATATTTTTGAGCTAACATTTTTTATGTAGGGTTTTGATTCAAGCAATCAATTTAAATAAAGATCTATCAAGCATTCAATCATTTCAAGATCTACATTCAAGCTAGCCATTTCACACAAGTTTACAGATTTCATAACAAGGGTTTAGTGAGTTGCAACATAACACTTTGTTCATTCATCAATTCCCTTCATTATTGTATTTCATTCCAAGGTTTAATTACCAACAAGGGGTTTGACCAAGGAAAAACCCCATTTACTGACAATCAACAATTTTTTCCTCTCTTGCATGTTTGTGTTTGCATATTTAGGTTGAAGAATTGAAGATCATTTGAAGTGCAAAGTTGCATTGCAAAGTTATCATCTTCATAAGACTCACCTACGGGGACATATCTAGAAGTTTTAGGACCTAAGATCTAAGAAGAAGGAAGTGCAAACATTGAGCCTCAAGATCATATTCGGATATTTTAGAAATTCAAGATGGGACTAAGTTGGCGGTGAGATTCTTAGTTCTCAGAGGATATTTTGTAGAATTCTTTTAGATTTTGTTAGACATCACGAAGATTCCCATTTCCCCCAAAAAATAGCAGCGAGACTAAGACAACCATAAGGAATCTTAGTCCTCCCTAGCATATTTTGACAGGATTTTTGCATTTCCAAAATCCTCATTACATTTCCAAGCTTCCCAGGTACACACACTCTAATTTGTTGTTGCTTAATTTCATCATTTCCACTCATCATCTGACTTGCATTACTAGGTTTTGTGAGTTGAATTTCAAGTTTTTTTCCAAGCTTTTTCTTGGTGGTGAATCCCTCAAAGCTTAAAGAAGCCCTTCCCATAGTTCTTCCTTGTTGAGAATTGACTCACCTTTATGTTGATAGTCAATCCAATTTGGGATCCTAGGGCTATTTGAATGACAATTGGAGAATAGCATTGTTATATGACCTAGGTTATAAAGCATCCACTTTCCCCTATTTTTCACCTTCTGATAAAGATAATATTCCATTTGCATCTTCCATAACTAATAGTTCACCCATTGAACTGTCAACCTTGATTCTCTCATTTTCATTGCTCCCACTCAAACGTAGAGATTCTCCTTAACCATGAGACCATCCTATGAGATAATTGAACCTAAAATTTCTCTATTCACTTGTTAAAACTTGAAGGTAGATTACTAACAATTAAAATGTATATTTAATATGATCGTTACCTTGATTTAAAAAAAAAATCGAGAAATAAAATTCACAACAAGAAGACAACACAAAGACTTAACATGGTTCACCCAAATCCAGGATACATCCACCAACAGAGGGTCCAAAATATATTAATCTTCTAGTAAATAGCCTTTACAAAGATATGAAAATACATGCAATGAAATGCATCAAATTGTAGGAACATTTTTGCACGTTTTTTACTGCTAATTTTTTACATAAAACTTTGTTGCGGGTACTTGCAGCTTCTCCTACATTTTTCTAGCCACTAATCTATGACTTTCCTATCTTTTTTCTCACATCTAGAAAACATAAATAACCCAAAATTAAACATGTGAAAAACATCTTCCCACAATGTACCATTACATACAACCAATAACTCCAAGTTTCTTTTTGGGTGGTTATATTAACTATTTTTAGTTGTTCATTTAAATGTAAAACTGCAGCAATTATTTAATAAAAAATAATGGTGAAAAGATTTTTTATTATCGAAGTTTCATTGGTCTCCAAATATAACATTGTGATGTATTCTGAGATTCTGAAAGCAGTCATTTTTCCTTTGGATCTTCAGTTGGTGATACTTGTATGAGAATCTTTCTCTACAAGTATATATTGTAATCCTTGTAATTTTTGAATAATATATTGGACGATTTTTTGGATTCATTGGGTTTTTTATCCCAAAGGTTTTCTCAAGTAAATCATTGTGTTGTGGTATACCGATATTTATGTTTATATTTATAAGTATTAAAGATTTGTAAAATTGTTGTATTATCCTCCTCTCAAGATTAGTGTAGGCAGTTGTTCCTCTACCTTAGTTTCCTTACACAATTGTGACAACTTGATTTAAAAAACCGAAGGAAAAAGAAACACTCTAGAATAAGGTAAAATTTACAAGAGTGAACATGGTTTTTAGGGAATTAAAAATATCATGGTAACAATGATATTCCAACTTTTCTTCATTGGGAAAAAAAATTTTGAGGTATGATGTTTTTGCATATCTCTAGTCCTCAATACCCAATTAATTGCTACATTCGTCTATAGAATAATATTTATCACTATTGTATAACCATTTTGAAGATAATATGCTTATTTTTTAGTGATTCTAATCTTGCATCAATTCATGGCTATCATAATCACATTCATCACATTCATCACATGATTCATCATAGTCCAAAATGATTATTTCTACAACACATTACAGTCAAGATCGAAGTATTTAATAGGCCATGTACTATGGGGTATCATCTATAATATTAATTCCTACCTTATTTATTTTTTTTGGTATTTTTATTGACTATCCTCTTCTAATTTTGTTTAATAGATCATTAATTGTGTTAGATAGTTTTATAAGGCTAATTTTACAATGAAGGCATTCACTCTTACTTAATATTATGATGCCTTTTATTTGATATGCCCTTATCATTTTAATCCACATTATAGTTTAATTCCATCAAATAATGCATCATCTGATCCAATTTGGCTTACGGTATAGGGGCCTTGCTACTTTGACTTTTATCATGTGAGCTAATATTCTTATATCATGCTTTTTTTGCACCTTTTCAAAATCTCTTTGATTCTTATTGTTAGACTTAGCTATGGCTACCAAGATCTTGAGGCCAAATGGAAAGAACAATAGAGAGATTATGCATATGCAAATATGATTCAATTGATATGAAAAATATAATTAGTAGAAACCCCTTGATTATATAGCTAGGGTGAAATACAAGATGTCATAAGATTACGACAAGTATCTTAATCATATGACATGAGATAACTTATAACACTTACCTGGGTCTGCATGTGTTACAAGTCAAAAGATAAGATAACAATTAATGATGACTAACACCTTCTAGAAAGATTCCTTCCTAGGACCTAAGAAAACTTAACATGTAAATAAGTCCCCTGGTAATGAATTAACTAGGTACAAGACTTTATTTACACCAACAATCCCCCTTAAGTGCAACTTAGGGAGTAGCAGATTATTATTCAAATGAAACAAAGATGGTTCCCGACTATGAGGCCATGTTAGGTACCCATGTACAAATGCAAAAGAAATCTCTCACAAATGGAGAAAAGGAAGCCTAGTGGGAAAAAACTCCTCCCCAAAAGAGAGATGTTAGACAAAAAAGAAATTCTCTCAATGATGCATGAGAAGGCCAAAACCCCATGTGAGGAAAAAACCTCCCCATAAGAGAGACGATGTATCCCCCCCTCAATGTCGAGTCTCCTACAATGATGGTAGAAGCTTAACATTGAATTCTGAAGATGATCCAATCTTGCCAAACAAAATTCCAACCCTTCGAAAGAAACAAAACCAAGAATGTATGTAGGATTTCAGGAAGATGAATGATGTATGATGATTTCTTTAAAGCATGCTCAAGTGTCTCCATGTAAATGCCAAAAGCTGACACACTCCAAACAGGTGTTCTAGGACACATTGCTAAAGAGGACAATCTAGAATCTAGTAGAGATGAATGTGGAACACAATCCAAAGAGAAAGATATCCCCTCTGAAGACAAAGAAGCATCCTCCAAA
>VDFB02217025.1:0-13478 GCA_007258455.2 Sequoia sempervirens
TTGACTTTGGTTTCCAGATTTTGATCTTGTGTGAAATCATTTGAGACACATGTGTGGGGTTCAATTTTTCTTAGCTTTGCTTAGTGACTTCTTTTTACCACAAACAATTCTTGATTAGGTCTTTGAGCTAGATGTCTAATGTCTTAACTTCTTATCATTCCACAAAGTATATTATATGGAACTTCAATGAAATCAAGGAAAAAGTTACCTATTGTTGACTTTAGTAAGAAAATTGAGATATAAATCCAAATGTTTAGAAACCTCTAAGGATATGAATCCCAAGGGCAAGCAACAACACTTGGATTTTGTCAAAGATATTTTCTTCCTAATGGGTTTGAAATTTGATGACAAATGTTGAATGTTTGTTTTCCCAATGTTTTCGATCAAGCAAAGTGTTTTGTTTCCAAGAAAAAGCACAACCCTATGGCTATGAAAGACTGTATTTGTTGAATCCCCACTTGGACAAGTCCAACTACACCTAATTTTAGCGAATGGTTAGATGCTTGACCACACAGGATCCCCCTTATAGTGCACTCACTTATTGGGTCAACCAAGCATCAACACCCATGAATCTCCCATGGCATACTTTCCATTTCTACTAAAATCCATAAAAGTGTGGGGCGGCTTCAGAATGACCGTTCTTGCACCAACAAATAGATCAAGGATTTTGGCCTTTTCTAAACAAGGGTTTTAATGTGGGCATTCCATTCGTGGGGGATCATCCATGTAGTGAGAGACCATTGCTGCCCTTCTTGTCAAAATAATCCTCGTGATATTGGCTTTTGTTCCAATATCCACACTTATATCCCAAGTGGAAGTCGCTTGGCTTTAGCGTTTTCCCAATTGGGTCTTTCCCTTGGGTGATTACTTTTTCCCACAAGAAAGACCCTCTAAGATAAACAAAATAAAGAAAACATATTTGTAACTCGATCAATCTTTGTTGTGAACCAAAGAGAGATAATGTACGCAATACACTCCACTCACACTCGCAAGGTTTGTTCAATTTTAAAATCCAAATTGAAGTGTGTGGGTAATTACTTATGCAACTTAATGTCACCAAAAGGCCTTTTGATTCTCAAGATTGTCATTAGGTGTGAGAGAAGCGCATGCGTCCTTTTAATGATATTACTTTGAGTAAGTAATTACAAAAAAAAGAAGCACATGTTCATTTTAAATCCACAACGCAATGATTTGATTCTTTTTTAGAGCACCAAAACAAAATATGGAGATTTCCTTGTTCAATTGTTAATCCTCAAACCAAATCTAGTGAGTTTGTGTAAAGTTCTTTTTAAGCCCTTTGTAGCAAAATTGAAAGCCTTTGTAGTGTTCTTTTTAGATCCCAAAACAATATTAGTATACCCTAAGCACATGAAAGAAAAATTTTTTTAAGAGAGATTATAAGTTCTTTAAGAGTGTTAAACAACACTAAAGTGTTCAAAAAAACTTGATGTAATGAGAGAATGATGTCATAATGCCTCTTTCAACCTCATTTTTCTCCTTCACCTTGATTAAACCAACCTACAAAAACTAGTTAGAACTACAAAACAGAGGTCAAGAAAGCAATTACTAACCCAGATGATCAAAATAAAAAAAGCACATGTTATAAAAAATTGAAATTTCACTTTGTACTTCACTCCAGCGGTGGAGCTTGCACAAGAAGTGCAATTTGAGGAACCCAATGGTGTTGTATAGCGCCATTAATTCTATACGCGTCGCTCTGCAGCAAAACAAAGAGTGTGATTGCGTCAAATTTTTTCCTAGCAGTGTCATTTGAAATTTGAGAATTCCAACGCATGAGAATTGAACCAATGGTGGAGTTAATAAATTTGAATTATAGGCGGGAAAGACTGAGCGACGCAGTTTGAATTTTGTAGTGGTGTTGTATGGAACTATTGGACTGGTAGCGATGTTGTATGGCACCGCTAAACTAATAGCGGTGCAATTTCCTGTAGATACAAAAAACAAAGAAAAAGCACAATTTTTTTATTAAAAAACATGATTTAAACTTGAGATTTCCCCTCCCTCTAGCGCCAAATGTAGAGCCCCAATCCTAGCACTTGCAAAACACAAGAAACAAAATGTAGAACCCCAATCCTAGCACCTACAAAACACGAGAAACAAACACATAGTTAGATCATATGCAAGTGAGAATCAAGATTCCCCATGAAATCCATTAACAATACTGAAATAGGAAATAAAATTGAAGAACAACGAGAAAGCAATGAAATCCTAATTAAGCAAGAAAATTTTGATCCCATGGGGAATTGGTGCAATTTGATATGAAAATTGGCCCTTTCCCAACTCCTATGATGCAATGTTGATGAGTGATGAAGGTTGATCCACTTTGTTGAAGATTCACTTGAGCTCCATGATGAAAAATCTGCATAACCTAGCTAAGACTTTGATAAAATTGATGAAGATGATGATGCTTGAAGATAAAATTGAGTATAGTAAGTTTGCTCAAATTATCAATGATCAAAATGAGAGAAGCCTCTTATTTATAGAAAGACAAGATGGAGGAATTCCCAAAATGAAGCAATGTGGGATCATTCAACATCTAATGGGCAAGTGCCACTTGTCAAGATGTGAATGGGCAAAGGATGTGCACACTTTGATGAATGTGCCCATAAATGCAATTAGGTGGAATTTTAAAATAGTGAAATGACATGTAAGAGGGAAAAATAATGCCTTAAATTCCACTTGGCTCAATGCACAAGGACATGTAAGAAGGAATGAATATCTTGTTGGAAGGACAAATCCACTTGGATGGATTTCAAATTTGGAAGAATATTCCTCAAAGGATGCCAAGTTGAGAGAAAATGGAGATTTAATAAATGAATTAAATGTATTTTCATGTGCAAGTGGAAAAAGCTAGAGGATGGGACATGGATTAAGATTAAATTAATCAAGGGTTAATTAATCTAATGAGGGATTAGATGATGTGACTAATTGATTTAGATTTATGGGTTGATTTAAATCAAAAATGAGAATAATGTGATTTAGAAACTAATTAAATAAAGATTTTGATTTATTTAATTAAAGGGGAGGGTGTTAGATTAAATCAAACAAGGTTTAATTTATTTAATTTCATAAGGATACTTTAGAGATTTAATCAAATAAAATGAATTATTTAATTAAATAGAGATATAGGGTTAATTAGATTAGATTGATTGATTTAATTAACAAGAGAGAATGACTTAATCAGATAAATGATTATTTATTTAAGGGACGAAGAGTGATGATAAGTTGAGAAGGTGATTTAGGTTGAAACAGTGTTAGTAATTAGGATCAAGTGTGTAATGCCAATCAATACATTTTACGTGTCTACAATGGTTAACAATAATCCTTGGTGTCAAATTTGCAACCTGCCACATTCTCCTGATCATTGTGTTGTAGCCCAATCAATACAATGAGAAGAAATACCGGTGGACAATGAAGAAGAGGATCATACAATATATTTAACCTCTCATACCCTCCATCCAATTGAGTAGGAATATTCATCTTCAGAAGAAGAGGGCTACAAGTATGATGTTGATAATCGGAGGTACAATGTCCATATCGCAGAACAACAAGTCTTTTCTGATTATGATAAAAGTGATGATGAATCATATCCCTGTACACTATCTCAGTCAAGTAGATGTAGAATAAGGAGGCCTACTGAAGAGGAGATAAAATAATTAACTATTGATGTAGTGGAGCAAGGAAAAAGTAACTATAGGCTCATAAACAGAACAATAAATGCATAAGAGGGTGTTCCAAGAGGGATATTTGTGAAAGATAAAGGAGCAATGCAGGGAGTACCAAAAATGATAGAAAATAAGCAGCTTGATAAGAATGAGAAAAAACATGTTCAGAAAGAAGGAAGCAAAGAGTTACATAAAGATAAACAAAAGCTTGATGACACAAACAAAAGAGAGAAAGAGGGGAACAAAGAAGATCCATTGGAGTAAAAGAAGACAACCAAAACAAAAATACATCTTTCGACTTCACACAGGCCTTGTCTCAGGTAAAAATGTCTATGCCACTATTAGAAATGATGAAGATAAAAGAGTATAGGGGCAGTGCTATTCAATTAATATCTCATGGAAATGATAAAAGCACAAACTCTAAAAACAAGGGGACCACCAAGATCGCTAATAAGCAGGAAAAGGTAAAAGTTCCTAAGGTTTTTCTAGGTGATGCATTGATAAATCCTCCACAAGTTGATCCATTCTTTACTACATTACTCATAAATAATAAGTTGGTAAGGAATTGTATGATAGATTCAGGTGTTGCTATCAACATCATGCCAATAGGGGTCATGAAACAACTTGGCATGCACTAGACACTACTGGTGGAAAATGCTATGCTATAGATAGTAGGCATGTCCCAGTGATAGGAATTATGAAAGATGTAGAGGTGAAGTTGGTTTCTTATCCACAAGTAACTTATAATATTGGCATAACTGTGATTGATGCACCTCCTAATTTTGGAATACTTTTGTCAAGATAATGGATTGCAGCAGTTGGAGGAAATGTATAGTTTGACTTGTCCTATGCCACAATACCACTCAATGGTGAAGAGGTCAAGTTATATAGAGAACCAAGGATGAATTAGATTATGGATTATGTTGCTCAAGAGCAACTAAATTGATTTTGTGATGTGGATTTAGGGAGTTTTAGGATAGAATCTTCCCAGCCTGAATTAGTGAATACTGACCCAATTGATAAGCATGTTTCTAAAGATCAACACGATGTATGGAAGATGTATTTTGATGGAGCATGTAGTCAGGAAGGCAATGGAGTAAGGGTAGTATTTATCTCACTTGAAGGTACTGCATTCAAGTATTCATTTTTGTTGATGTTTGAATGTACAAATAATATAGAAGAGTATGAATCCCTGCTAATTGGTTTGAATATGGCTGTCAAACACAAGATCAAACTACTAACTATTCTTGGAGACTCTGAGTTGGTCATTTCACATGTCAGGTCAAAATATCTTGCAAAAAACAAAAGGTTAAAACAATATAGAATGTTGTGTGAGATACAATTGAATTATCTCATGATTTTTTCATTGAGTGGATAGACAAGTCCAAGAACTTGATGGAAAATTTCCTAGCCAATATAGCCCTAAAAAGAGATGATATCACCCTAGTCGGAGTATCTCAAGTTGAGTTCAAAACAAGGCCTGTTATCCCTAATAATATCTATAGTTGGAAAGTTTTCAATGATGACACTCATCTCATAAATTTTCTCCATTGCATAGACTAGTATGAAGCTCAGGAGATTGAATTTAATGCATTTGTTGAGGAAGTAGATGGAAAACAAACCTTATTTGGGAAAGAAGTTTTGCAGCTTAAAACCAACAAACTTCCCAAAGGACTTGTGGCACTAGAAAGGGTATATGATGGAAATGATTGTTCTCTCATGAAGCAAACACCAGTAAAGAGAGAATATGTTGAGGAAATCAATTTGGGGACTGAATTAGCACCAAAAAGAGTTTACATTGGAAAGAAGCTAAGTCCAACAATCAGAAAAATGTTGATTGCATTATTAAGAAAGTACAAGCATGTTTTCGCTTGGTCTTATGAGGATCTCAAAGAATATAGAGAAGATTTGTTCCAACATGATATTCCATTAAATCCAGGTGCAAAACCATTCAAGCGAAAACAGAGACCCATCAATCCAACTCCAAAGCCTAAAATGCAAGAGGAACTGGCAAAACTCAGAGAAGGAGGTATTATCAAGCCCATTAGACATTCAACATGGGTCTCAAATTTGGTTCCAGTAAGAAAGAAAAATGGGGATATTATACTTGTGTAGACTTTAGAAATTTAAATGTTTCCTCCCTTAAAGATAATTACCCTCTCCCAAATATGGAAGTCGTATTGCACAGAGTAACAGGATGTGAGTTGTTGTCAATGATGGATGGATTTTTTGGGTATAATTAGGTCAAATTTAAAGAGTCTAAGCAATACAAGACAACTTTTACTATGCCATGGGGGACATACGTCTATGTGAGAATTCCATTCGGTCTCACAAATGTAGGGGCAACTTTCCAAGGAGCCATGGATGTGGCATTTGTGGATATTAGTGGCAACTGATTATTTCACTAAATGGGTGGAGGAAATCCCAACTAAGCAAGCAACAAGCAAGGTGGTAATAAATTTTCTGATGGAGAATATCATAACTAGATTTGGTACACCAATAAGGTTGATCATAGAAAATGGGATGTGTTTTAAGTCTAATGAATTCAAAAAAATTTGTAACACATATGGCATTACTGTCTCTTATGTCGTCCCTTACCACCCACAAGCAAATGGTCAAGAAAAATCTAGTAATAAAAGTCTTTTGAAAATCATAATAAGGATATTAGATGGGAACAAGAAGGCATGGGACTCAAAGTTGAGAATGGTTGTATGGGTGGATAGGATTACTACAAAGAAGGTGATTGGAAAGTCTCCATTTGAACCAGTGTATGGAACACAAGCCATGATGCCATTGCAAAACCTCTTACCAATTTACAATTTCATCCTTCAATAAGATTTAGATATTCTAGAACCAATGGAGGAAAGGATGGAGCAGTTTGCAAAACTGGATGAAATAAGGAGAATGGCCCAAAAGCAGAATATGAAGTTACAATCACAAATGAAATATCTTTTTGATAAGAAAGCCAAAGACCGAAAATTCGAGGTGAATGATTTAGTACTAATGCGGAATGCTAGATGTCAAGAAAAGGGAAAGCATGAAAAGTTTGAAGCCTTGTGGTTAGGTCTCTTTATTATCATTGGAAAAGGAGGGGAGGACTCTTAATATTTGCAAAACATGTCAGGTGAAGAACAGGAATTTCCAGTACATGGGAAATTTCTAAAGCACTTCTTTTATTGAAGAACACCATAGGATTAATGATTTCTAGTGCATGGACAATTCTTGAAAAACCTCTTAAAATAATCTCTTTCCATGCACAGTAGTTTAGGAAATTTAAAAGGGGACTAGGACTTGCCAGTACATGGACAATCCTATAATTCCCTCATTAAAAAAAAGTTTCTTTCCATGTATGGTAGTATAGGATCATCTCCATTTCTATTATTTTCACCTCCATATCCATCTTCATTCCATCCTCACCACAATTCCATTTTTTCATATCCTCTAAAAACCATATGAAGGGGACACATGGTCTGCACCTAGAAATACTCTAGATTCTTGCAATGATTGATAAATCATTCATCCCCAACTAGAGTTGTTGGAACCGGAATTTCATAAAAAATTCTAAGTATTTTATCATTTGAAATTCAAAATTCCCACTCTCATTTTCATAATAAATCATGTTATCGCCTTTCAAGATCATTTTTACCCTTTACCGCATTACCACTATCAAATTAGCCACCCCTCATAACACCCATATCATACCTCCCTACCATAGATCATCCCCAAGTAGCTCGTAGTATGACGGTGAGAGCAGCCACTACTATATACACTATACTGCTATACCTCGGGGGGTCAAGACATAGCCTGCAGAAGAGTGGTACATTGAAGATAGGTACTAAGGAGACAGTACCACAGGTACATCACTAGATACATCACAGGGGAAGTAAAATGTGACATGTAGTAGAGTGGTACATTGAAGAAGGAGACATACCGCAGTACCGCGGGGGAGCAAAAAGTGACATGAGGTAGTGCGGTAACCAAGCCGTTGGGTCATTTAAAACACACCAATCACATCAGTCAACATCAAAATATAAAATTGAGCTCAATACAAAGATTTGAATTGTGTGAATTTATGAGTCAGGAGTAAATGCATCTTGGTGTTAAAATACATGAAATAAGTTGATATTTTTCATTCATAACAGCTGAAGCTAAGTTGCAAACGAGCTCAAGTTGTGGGAGTGAAGGGAATTCTTCGAAGCAAGTTCTATTCTCGGGTAAGTTTTTCTCATCATCTTCTATGAATTTCATAAAATGGCACCAAAGAAGATTGAAGTAGGAGTTAAAAAGGATGAAACCAAAACCAGTAAACCATCATTGCAATCCCCATTGCTCTCCTTGTTGCCTGGTTCAGTAGAAAAAGGACCTAAAAATGTTTTTAGAGACTTAGTTCAAGGTTGTAGAGACCCCATTATATCTCAGTCAGGTTGGAACCTTTATTAGTACTTTTATCAGAAGAAGAACGACAAGGTTCCAGCATCAAACCCATGTGCCCTAGATCTGGCTAAATTGATTGTCCCTAATGTTTTCATTGATATTGAGCTAATTAAAGCCCTTTCCCCTAGCTACCATGCCCCAACCAAAACTGTTAGGCTTCCAAATGGTGGGTGTTTGGTTGATGTCATAAGAGATTCCATTATAAAGTGTTTTAACCTGAATAAACAAGTTGTAACAGAGGTGAATTTAGTGAAACTGGAGCAGGAGTATAAGAGGTTGAGAAGAACATATATAAGTGATGAGCTCCCCCTACACATGAAGAGGGGTGATGATAACAAAAGACTCCCCATTCCTTCCTCTAGAATGGAACCTTTTCAAGCCTCAGAATTTCAAGTTTATTTCAGGAATACCTATCATGCATTGCGTCAATTCTTGGGGATAGATGCAGATGAACATATGCCAATAGGACTGATGAGAATGGCCATGATAATTCAACACTCTGAGTCAAATGTAGAGTTTTATTTTTGCATCTATAATTAAGGAACAAATACATGAGGGTTTGCTGCAATTTAGGGAAGATAAGGCCCCTATTACTTTTAGGAAATATTCTTTATTATGTCACTTAATCCTGTATCAAAATGAAGTGAAGTGGACTAAAAGAATGAAATTGTGTACACAAGATAGTGGAGTAAGACTCCCTATGCAAAATTGGTGTTACATCTGGGATAGCAGATGTACAAAATGTGATTTTGTAGTATTTTGAGATGATTTTGTTTTTAGACTAATAGCTTCCCTTGGTTACCCAACACCAAGATTGTCTAAATCATTGATGAAAGTGATGAGGCTTGTATTGTATAGACCATATCAAAGTTATACCCATAATTATGCCGATTGGTTTTTTATGCCTCAACATGCAATTCTCAGAGTATATGGATGTGACCAAGCACCACATATTTTGCCTAAGTTTGTACCTAAAAGGGCATGTTTTCTAGAGTTTATGTGGCATATGCTTTGGATGGAGCATGATTTGATGAGAAATCAAAGGAAAGGTACATTTTTTCCTGATTTTACTGTATTTAAAGAGTTGGCCATTGGGTCTGATATGCTAGAAGAATTGCAGAGGTTTGTGAGGGTTAACTATCCCCTCAAATCTAGAAAAGAGAGAGTGTGTGACCCAGAGGGTCATATTAACATGATCAGAAGAACCTTGTTGACAAAGAGGGCCATCTCACATGAGTTTGACCCTAAAGAGGATGTTATAAGGAATTTGGTGTATTTTGCTGATGTAATGCAAACCAAAACAAGGTGGATAATAATGATGAAGTGGGAGAATCAGAAGAAGGAGAAGGATAGAAGTTTCAAGGGGTTTTTGGCAGATGAACACAACCTTCTAAAAAGGATGCAGATGATCCTAAATAAGTTTGATGAATTATACAAAATGGACCAAGAGGAAGGGTTGGACCCACTTCCCACACCTCACCAACCATCACATGAAGCATCCACATTGCAGAAACCACCACCATCACCTACACATCCATCCCCTCTATCTCCTACTCATGAGCCACAGGCTAAAAGACAAAAGATTGAGTCGTTGGTTGAATATGACTCAAGTGATGATGAAGAACAAGAAGCAATTCTAGCTTTGACTAAAATAAAGGAGGAAGTAGAACAACAGAAAAGTCAAAAGCCTCATGATCCAAAGGCTAGGATTTTAGAGGAAGGGGATGATGAAATTCAAGAAGATGAGAGGGTAGTGGCCTCTCTAAGGTTCATAAAAGATGGTAATTTTATCCTTACTAATGAATTTAAGGACTTTTGGATTAAAATCAAGATGAAAAAAATTGATGAAAGGTTGAAAATCAATCTTATTGGAGTTGATGAGTCAAAGCATGCTGAGATCCAAGCTCAAAAATTTGTAGAGTTAAATGTTGATAGTGTTAATGTCACCCCCCAGGAGGCGAGAGAGATGGTATTGAAAAGTGATATGATAATTATACCAAGGATGGAGATGTCTAAGATGTTGCTTCTAGATTAGATCAAGGCACAGGATGACCCCATGTTGGTAGCAAAATCTGATTCAAAAGAAGGTGTCTCAGGAACAGGGTATAACCCTACTACCCAAACACTTTCTCTATGGAAGAAACAAAAAAATACAAGGAAGCCTCGAATCTTGGATGTAGTGCAGGAAATGAGGGAGTCAGCTATGGTCAGAACAATGAGAGGCACAACTCCTACATAAGCTACCACTATGACCATGCATTCTGCAATGTTCACCAAGGATGTAGTGGAAAATATGGAGAAGAAGATTAATGAATATGAGAAGAGATTGAAATTATCAAATGATGAGGTGAAAATGTTGTTTATTGAAAATGTAAAGCTAAAATAGCAATTGCAACAAGCCACCACAGTGAGAGGAGATGAATTAATTGTTTATCACCCACCTATCCAGGAAAAGGACCCATAGATACAACAAATGAGAGATGAAATTGATAAGCTGAAGAAGCATAACATGGAAGATGTCAAGCATCATATCATAGAGACTCTGAAGAGGATATTAGAGCATAGAGTTAGGATATTAATGGAGAAGATAAATGGGGTACATGAAAACTTCAGTAATCTGATTAAGGATTTGGAACAGATAAACAATAACTCCCCCATCCTTGAGGAGCTCCAAAAGAGATGGCAACCCACCTTTCACATACTGACCACTTTATGAAAAGCTACACACAGGGATCCAGAGGCCCCATCAAGGCTTAAACCTACACAAGAGATGCTAAAAGGTGTGATCGAGGAGTATAAGTATCTGGTGGATATAAGGAAGAAAGTGGAAAGTAGGAAGAATACATTTGACTCCATCAAACACCTCTTCAGCCCAACAATCCTCAAA
Organism: Sequoia sempervirens; assembly: GCA_007258455.2. Taxonomy (NCBI): domain Eukaryota; kingdom Viridiplantae; phylum Streptophyta; class Pinopsida; order Cupressales; family Cupressaceae; genus Sequoia; species Sequoia sempervirens. The sequence continues at coordinate 11,008 of VDFB02217025.1, forward strand.
GATGACAATCAATTGAAAGATATAGATGAATGGAGAGAAGAATTCAATCAAATGATTCCTCAATGCTAGGAACATATACAGGATGATGGGGAGATCAATTGAGCAACAAGTTCCATACTTTGCTTGATGGGATCGTCATGTTGGACAATGGATATATAAATTTCATGGTGGATGTCAGAAACCTCCTAGAAAATAGATGGAAGAGTCATCTTACAAATTTCACAAATCCAGGGGAATTCAAATGGTTAAGCAACCTAACAATTAATAAGTGGCAGGAAAAATATTTGGGCTCTAAAGAAGATATATCTAGTACATAATGAAGAGGAAGTATCATATAGTAAAATCTTTGAACAGGTCTTAGGTGACCACAGGTTTTTACTCGGAGATTAACGGATTGATACACATATTTATGGTTAAGTTTCTTTAGTTATGTTTAATTTCAAAATTATGTTTTGTTATCAAAAGACATGTCTTTTGGTCTGAAGCTTGTTGCCTCTCGTATATATAAGAGATATCAAGACCAAAAGAATTCATTAGAGATAGGAGAAAGAAATAGGTGAATAGGGATAGATAGATAACAGAAGGCTGTCATGATGCTTACATTTCAAAAGACCATGATGCAAGCACAATTTTGAGGAAGTTAATGAAAGATCTCTAATTTTGTGGCTTCATATTGGTATCAATTGTTTGTTGAATTAATTGAAAAATATTATCAGGTTATCTCCAAGGTTAACATTTACTTACTATTTAAATTGAGGTATCAAGGATATTTTCAATTTATCAAGGCACATTTGTTGTTCTTGTGTGGTTCAGTTAATTGGATCCTTCAAGGAAGGATTAAATTCTTTTAATTAATCACAGTAATTTGGAAAAGGTAATTTGGATCGATAAGAAGAAATTGGTAATTGCATTCTTGCATGTTTATACAAGTTATAAACCAATATTAGTGTGCCAAATAGTTAGAGTTACTGCCAAATATAAGCCACTCATCTTAGACTTTCATTTGACTCCATATACCCAACAAGGCACTGGTCTCATACATTTCATCATTTAGTTTTGTCAAATTTGTTTTCAAAACCTTACATCTGTTAACTAAAAATATTAATAAACTTCACCTTGATATTGCTTATACAATTTATACCAAATTAGGCTTGCATCTTTCCATTTCCAATTTCCATTGTGGATAGATTGCACAAGTAAGAAACACATAGTTCAAGTCTGCTTCATTCACATAGGTACACCCACCTAGGTCTGGCAGAGCCTGAAGAGAAGAAGGTTCAAGTACACCATTTGGCCTTGTTCGTTACCCTGAAACATACCAAGGGCCTGGCAACCTCTTGTGGTTTTTCAACTAGCGTTTTTTAGAACTAACACCTAGGATGTTTGGCATTGACCTAATTTGAAAGTTGAAGTTGGATGGCTAACTTTGTATCTTTTCAAGGTTGGATATAGTATAAATATAGAATGTGCTAGCGATGGAAATTGTACATAAGAAAAGAAGGAAGATAAGTGAAAGAGTAGACACGACCTTGATGCTATTCTTGAGATTTGTGAGTTAAGTGTGTGGATGTTCAATGCGAAGCTTAACGCCAATTTTTTGGATGCAATGATTAGAAGGTGAGCTCTACCATTCATGTGAGTTGATCAATGATTATGGTGGAATCTTTGTTGCATTGGGATTGTTGTCTCTCTATAACAAGTCTTCTTTGTCTTCTTTGTATCTCTATGGCAGTGAGCCCTCTGGGTTGTAGCCCTATGGACATTGAGTCCTTATTTCAGGTAGTGAGCCTTTTTGCAATTGGTTTTGATATTGTCTATAGTGTGTGTTAATCCTCACCGTGGTTTTTCCTTCATTTGGTTTTCCACATAAATCTGGTGTTATTGTGTTTGTGCACTTGCATTTGATTGTTAATCACTTAATCAGTTCATGTGTTAGTTCTAGTAATTGAATTAAAGATTATAATCTATGACAACTGATTCACCCCCCCTCTCAGTTGTCCTATCCAACAATTGGTATCAGAGCTTGGTTCCTAGGTGAAGAGCTTAACTACTTGAGGAAGGTCTGGGATGGCTATCAGAATGGTCTTTAATTATTCAAAGCTTGATGGAACTAATTATGGTATCTGGAAAGTATTGATGGAAGAATATAAATGGAGTATTGCAGATTTGATGTAGAGAAAGCTTATAATAATCCCTACACTCCTCCAATAAATGGTCTAAGTACACCTAAACAAATTAAAGCACATGAAGTGAATAACAAGGAAAGTTCATCTTGAAGAATATTTTGGTACATTCTATGTTGATTAAGGTTCAAAATTTGAAGATAGCTAAGGAAGTCTAGGATGCTTTAGAAAGAGCGTATGATGGTGATGAAAGGGTAAAAGAATCAAATTATAGAATTTGGAAACACAGTTTGATCTTTTACATATTACCAAAGATGAGAATGTTAAAGCTTATGTACATAGATTGGA
>VDFB02217028.1:0-11783 GCA_007258455.2 Sequoia sempervirens
TCGAAAGAGGTTTAAATCCAAATTTTCATCAAATTTGGCTAAGTCTGGAAAACGCCTAAAGAGGTCAAAGTTGAGTTTTCGAAAGAAGTTGATTGGTGCGCCCTAACTTGAGTTCTGACTTCAGTTAGACTGAACGATTTTTGGGTTGTCATCTCCAGTTCATATATTGGCATGTTGAGTGATCTTTCAGTTTGCATGTCAAGTTAACTAGTTTTCATGTTCAGTTAACAACTTTGCATGTTGAGTTAACTTGTTTGCATGTTCACTTAACTGAAGTTTATGCTTGAAAATCAACTTGAGTTTGCATGCATGGCGCAATTGGTTGAAATTGTGAAGTGAATTGTGAAGTTGGCGCTTCACTTATTGTCAACTGAAGTTTTCAAAAGGGACGCCTTATTTAGAATTTTTAAAGATTTAAAGCATGAGTTTGAAGTATGGCGAATTCACTTCTTATTGTCAACTGAAGTTCTGAAAAGGGACGCTTTAGTTCTTAGTTGTGAATTTAATGAATTTTGAAGTATGGCGAATTCAATAAGGATTGTCAATTGAAGTCAAATTCGCATGATGCTTTAAATGGTGTTGTCAACTGAAGACTAAAAAGGGACGCCTTAGCATGGTGCTTTATTTAGTTTATTTTACTTTCAGTTAACTAAAATTGGGGTCCAATCATAAGCTAAGCGCCATTTTCAAGGTTTAATGCTTTTGTGCGAATTTCAGTGATGAAACTCTATTTATTCAAGCATTGGCGTCCATTATTTCTTCATCACAAGCTTCGAAATATACATTCTTCTTGAGCGAGCAGCAATTTAAAGGTGCTACAAGTGTCAGAATTCAGCGTTCTTCATAGCAATAGATTCAGATTGATCAGAAGAAGAAGATTCCAGACTTTGTTTTTAGTTTGCATGCAGGTTTCATCAAATTCCAAAACAGAGATAGGCGAATTCTACAGAAGTAGAGCAAATAAAACCTTCTTTCTTCTGTCTTATTTCTTCTATTTCTCATCTTAGGTACTTTCTTCGCATGTCAAAGAAAATGGAAAAATATTCAGAATCTGACCATCTGGGTTCGCATACTTCAGTATTTGCAGCAAAACCCATGTCTTAGATTGTTTCGAGAAAATTGCCCCGTAGCCTTCATTCTGAAGCTCTGTGCTTTTTTTCTGAAGATTTCTTTGCATGTGGGCTAAAATCACATCTTTTTGAAAATTGCATCATATGGGTTTGTTCAAAATTTCGTTGTGCACAAAACCCATGTTCCAAATTTTCTCAAGAAAAATTGCCCCGGGAAGCTCTAAAAACCCTGCAATTCTCGACTGAAGAATCTTTGCATGTCAAGCTAAATGATGTGTTTTCGCAATTCTGACGTTGTGGGTTGTCTTAGAATCCTTTTCTAGACAAAACCCATGTCTCAGAATTTTTGGTGAAAATTATCCTCCAACACGCTATTTTTAGCCTCACCAGGAGCCATTTTAGCTTTCCAGAGAAAGTTGTCAGAACATAGCCGTGTTCTCAGTCAACGGGCAAGTTTTTCAGAAGGCGGTTCAACTAGACTGAATTCAAGACCAAATTGGTCTTAATTTAGGTTTTCATCAGAGCAGCTGACAATGAAGCGTTAAGCTGCAAAAAGAGCAAAGATCACTCCATTTATGGAGCCGCCAAAGTCACTCAAATACTGTGCCATTATCTTCATGGAGATGGTACCTACGCTGATCTTGAGGCTGTGCAAACTAGGTTCCAGAAGCATGTTTGTGATATCTTGATGGAGGTTCTGGATCACATTTCAGTAATTTCAGCTAGTTTCAAGAAAGTGACTGAAGATGTTAGAGAATGCATGCATACAGTCAAGGAAGGCGACAGAGAACTGAAGAGACAGATTATTGCTTTGGACAGTATCAAAGTGCCAGACGACAGAGAGATTGATGAGTTCCTGGACGAAGTGTTAGACCGAGATAACATGGAGTGATATGCCAGTTGGAACCTGCAGTTAATTTCGAGGGTTGAGTCATAAGCAGCAGTTAACTCGACTTTCAGTCTTGAGTTTACTTGCTGACTTAATACATGCTTATCTCGTCCTTGGAATTATATTCATAGGAGTTAGGGTTAGGGTTTCCAGTTAACTGAAGGTAGTGTCCAGTTAACTTTGCTTTAAATAAGGATGTGCATGCTTGCACATTGTCCATTTAGGTTACATGTATCGGTTAATTGATGGTAGCTTTCCAGTTAACTGTATAGTTTACTTTATTAGGGTTTAGTAATAAATCTTGCATGCATTGCAAGACTGTAGTTGACTCAAGGTGATTTTAGGGTTCCCTACACCTTTCGATGTCTATAAATAAAATTTGCTCATTTATTTTTATAACTTTTGCCGCGAGAGAGAAATGTTTGTGCCTACCTTGCGCTTGTAATATTGCTTTCGTTATTGCTCGTTCATAGTGTTACTATTATGATGAATTGTTATGCCACATAGGATTTCATGCAATTATGATGGTGAATTCTTGCTTTAGTTAGATATAGTGGCTAGTTGATCGTGGGTGTATCGTGTCTGCATCAATGCAATTTATTTTCCTAGTTGGTATCTTCATGTTTTGTGTTCAATAAACTTCGTTGAGATTGGTACGATAGATGCCACAACGCGTAAGTTGAGAATGCGTTCTTGGTTATGGTGTTATATGTGTGAATAATAAACATTAGGATTGAGCTGATAGTTGTGCCACCTTGCCTTCCGTTGTGAGAGTCCATGCAGAGCTTATCGTCCGGATGTCATTCCTGCTCCATTTCACCATGCTTTCTGTTTTCTTGGCTGGATAGATTTAAATGGACGACTTAGTTGTAGTTAATGATCTGAAACCGAGAAAATCCTTATACTAGCGTTCTTGGTTTACTAACCTTGTGCCTCTTCTAGCTGAGAACAAAAAGATTGGACTTAGATTACTTTTCTTTTCCACGCATTCCAACACTACGAGGGAGCTTCCCCTTCTAATTTGAAGAGCACTCATTACGCAGTGTGCATAGCTTTCCGTACAAACTTGCACTCTAGAGGTGTTAGTTTTTATGCCAACACTTTCGAAATGGATGCCAGCAAAATTTTCTAAAAATAGAAAGTTTGGCTGTTAGGGTTCAAACTGATTTTGATTGGTCGAAAATACTTCCTCACCAGGCTGGTGCAGTCAGAATCACAAAAGGATCAGTTTTAACCTAGTGGGTCTATTCTGCTTTTTTAGAAGTTGTTTCAGGAGCTCCAAGGCCATTAATGGAGGTTAGCTAGCTGCCAGGTGTCAGATTCAAACATTCAAGCATTGAACAGAAGATGAGAAACGATGGACGTGCACACAAAACAAAGAATGGAAGGAGGCTATGAAAGTTGAAAAATGAAATTTTTTAACTAAGTCTGGAAAGCTCAAGCTCCCTAGCTCAGTCTAGGCACCCAAACACTCATGCCTTAAGAAAATTTTTCATCTCCAGCGAACAAGGCAAAGGCAAGCACGTCAAACGAAGGAGGAAGTTGAAATTTGCAAAATAAAAACTAAGTCTGCCAGCCATGGGCGCCCCAGAGAGAGATAGGCGCCCAACTTTTCAAGGCATCAAATGATGAAATTAGGGTTTGTGCTCCCAGACAATGTTGCTCAAAATCTTCTCAACTCCGCAGTGAGTTTGACAACACAATCATCAGATCAACCAGTCATTCAGAATTCGAGGTCAAATAGAGAGGTCTCAACCAAAAAAAGGAATACAAACCATGAAAATATCAGAAAATAATCTAAGTCTGGAACTCTGGGTGCCCCAGGTGGCCAGGGGCGCCCAACCTTTTGGAATACCTAATCCAGCAATTAGGGTTTGCTAATATGCTCATTGTCTTCAGGATTCTGCCAGCTTCACAGTGGATGTCTTCGTCAGATCATTAGACTTGTTAATCACCGACAAATCTAGATCATACGGAAGGTATAACATGAAGGTCCAAAATCTGAAGAATGAAAATCTTGTGAAAATGTCTAAGTCTGGTAATGGTGGGTGCCCCAGAAGGAGATAGGCGCCCAAGCTTTTGAGGGCCTAAATGAGTAATTTGCAGTTGAAGCTTCCGGCATGACTTCTTTAGATTTGAAGCAGCTTTCCAACAGAACCATCAGCAGGTCCATCAGAATTGATAATCACCAGATATTGAAGGCGGAACAAAGGGAGAAACATGAGCAAAACGTCAGAAGTCAAAAGCAAGGTGAAAATCTCAGAATAAATCTAACTCTGGAGGAGTTGGGCGCCCTAGCTAGCCACGGGCGCCCAAGCTTTTGACCCTCAAGATTCAACTTTCAGGAGATGCAGATCCCAAAAGACCCCCTCAGAATCTTCTCTGCTATCCAGTGAATTTGACAGCCAGTCGATCGGATCAATCTAGCTCTTGGAATCACGAATTCATCAGAAAATCAAGGGAGACAAGCAAGAACTTGAACATAAAATGTCACACTGGTAATGGTGGGCGCCCCAGAAGGAGATAGGCGCCCATGATTTTGAAGATCAAAATGAAGTTTTTAGCCAAAGTTGCCTCCAGAACAATCTTGCCAAATTCGATCAAGCTCCGTGATGGATCATTCAGCCCGTTCGTAGGATCAATCTGGAGGCCAGAAATCAAAGTCAAACTGGGGCCCAAAATCAAGAAAAAGTTGAAATTGTCAGAAAATGACTAAGTTTGGAAAAGATAGGTGCGTCCAGCCAAGAAGGGCGCCCAAGTTCTCATGCCTTAGCCAAATTTTTCAAATTTTCAAAATTTCAAGAAGAAGAAAAAAACGTCCAAGTTCAATGCACAAGCTCAGGATAGGCTTTGAAGGATTTAAAGCTAAAGAAAGCAGATTTTCTCAAGCCTCAACTTATTTAAGACGTTTTTGCCTTTCATTTCTCATAATTTTTGCAGGTGGCGTCCAAGGAAGAGGAGAGCAAACATAAATTTTTTCTTCAATTCAGGATTTGAGAACCAAAACTCAGTGCTTTTTCACAGTTCATTATATTTTCCGGATCAGCATACAGAGAAGCTTCTTTTCTCATGCTTTTTTCTTCCAGAGCATCAAATTTCTGAAGGAGGTCAAGATTTTCAATTTTCAGCGATCTGGGTCATCTCAGTTCATGATTCTGAACAATTTTTGAAGAAATTTTTCAAGTTGCAGCAATTGCTTTTTTCATGCATGTCCAAGGAATTATCAAAATTTTTAGGATTTAATCATTTGGGTTCTTCTAAAACATACCTCTGAACAAAACCCAGGTCTCAGCTTTTTAAGAAAAAATTTCAAATTCTAGGGTTTGCTGCTTTTTCAATCAGCCTTCTGTATTTTCAACATCTATCAACTAGGTTCATCTCAAATGTGCTTCTGAACAAAACCCAAGTTCCAACTTTTTTCAAGAAAATCTTGAGAAATTAGGGTTTGTTGCTTTTTCAGTAAATACTCAAAATTTTCAAAAACATATGATTTGAGGATTCTTATAACGAAATTCTGAACAAAACCCATATCTCAATTTTTTTTTGAAAAAATTCGTTCGTTTGAAGAAGAAAAACCAGCAAGCTAAATTTAGAAAGTGTGCAAAACTTGTCTGAATACAGTCAAGTTTACAGTCAATCTTTGAGGTTTTCAATATGGAGTACACTCCCCTCAAGTTCAAGACCAAATCAATTCTCTATCACGATTTCATCAAAACAGCTGAAACTAACTTGCATCATATCAAACCAATGTTCAATTTGCGTGCATTGGAAGATGCAGGCAATGTTGCAGTCAGGCACCTTGGTCACTCCAGACTACTTGCAGCAGCATCCATTCCCATTTCAGTACAAAGTTTAGAGTTTGTAATTGCTTGCATCAAGCATTACAATCCTGCAACACGGGAGATTCAGTCGGTAGATGGTAGAGTGGTTTGCAGTTTGAAGCCAAACATGATTGAAAAATGCTTCTCAATACCACCTTGGGCTGAAAGTGTAAATATTTCCATGGAAGAGTGTGGAAGAGTGTGGGAAATGCACAAGGAGAAATACAGCAAGAAAGTGGCACAAAAGTTGATGAAAGAAAAACATAAAAGTTTTCCCAAGAACATTGGATGAGATTGCAATGATGATCACCTTGCTCAACCGGATCACTGGTCAAGCATATGCTACAAAATTCCAGCCTTGGATGTTCTATGTTATACCTCATATCATGAAGAAAACAAAATTCTATGATTGGCCTACCTTAATCAGTGATAGTCTCCATCAACAAATAACTGAATACTTCCAAATTTATGAGTTCCACATGATTTCTTACCTTGTCTACCTAGTGGCCTTCCAAGGAAAATTCAGAGGGTTGAATACTGTGGGATCTCTGGATGTAGAGCATGTCTACAATTATTACCCTCAACTGGAGTTCATAGAGTCATCACATCATTACAAAAGGGTAAACGAGGCTTTCCTGATGCATACAGTACGAGATTTGGATAATGAGTTGTACGTACATATTTCATCAACTGTCGGGGCAACAATGGCGGAGTGGGCAGATTGGTTTATTCAGTTTCCTACCTTCATCTACATCAGAGTTTATGACTTCTCTAGTGCTCCAGTCATGTTTCCGAGGTATCCATCAGATGAAGTGGTTTTCATGGAGTTCCTAAGGAAAATATATGATCACATTTTCTTGCGGAATAGAAAGAAGCCCGCCTTTAGTTTTCCATCTGAGTTGGGAATTTATAGATGCAGATCGTCAGCAAATGCTAAGTCCATGGGTGATGAGGTCTCAAGCCATACAGTGAGAGATGATCATACGACCCTCATGGTGTCTTCGCATTTCGACTTGGTTAGAACTATGCTCATGTGCCCGCACTTGAAGATTTCTGGGCCAATTGTAGAGATGAGTTCGAGGTACGGAGGTGCAATTACAACAGACTTACTCTCCATCAAATGAAAGGCTGCTTGTCAGAAGATATTGAGGGATTATCTGATGATGATGGAGATTTACTTCTTCCAGCATACACTCGAAACCAAATTGAACAACAGCCTCTTCCACAGGTCAATTGGGCCAAAAAGAAGGCATCTCGGTGGAGGAAAGGACACGCCAAGTCATTGAGCACAGCAAGATTTTCTTGGTCCTCTAGAGGAAGAAATCCATTCCAGTAGCAGAGCCGCTAAGAATATAGTCATCACTTCCTTCTTCTTCTAGAGCACAACCAAAGATGAAGGCGATAAGTCAGTCTCAAGAAGGTGTAAAGGGTAGCAGATCAACAAAGAATGTAAGGAGAAGGTTGGACTTCTCAAATATAGTCATATAGGAGTAGCCAACAGTTGAAACAAAAGCCCCTCCAGAAGAGTTCGTACCTCAAAAATGTAACGACCTATTCCTTGCGTAAATTAAAATTTTCCAATTCTCACTTTAAACATGTAAAGGTAACAAGTAACAAAGACAATACAATACAAATTTTCCTTTCTTTATTGATAATTATGTACAAGTTACAATATGTTTCCACATGAATTTCATTTTCATTGCAAATATAAATCAGAGTTCAAAAGTAATACAGCTACATAAATAGCTCGTAAGCTTTTGCACAAATAGAAGTAAGAAGGTCCATGTGTGTCCTTCTCGGTGAAGAGCATCTCTCGGAGGGGCCGAGGATTGGCCCATCACCACACGACCCTAAGTAGGCCGATAGGCCCGGATGAAGGGTCGCCAGACTTGGCCGACTTCGGTCGTGAGTTGTCGGTTATTCCTTTAGATTACGGATACGATGGAGTGGAATTACACGCGTTCTGCGGCGTGCGGCGATGTGGGACCAACGCTATTTTTACTTGATATGGCTTTGGCGGCATCGGGGGAATCGCAATTACGTTAACATCGAGCCGGATGGAGTCACATCCGGGTTAAGCTTGAGGAAGATATTATGTTGTGGCGTGGTAAATATTAATTATTTAATGTTTATAATATAAAGTTATAATTTAAGATTATAACTTAAGTGATTTCTCACTGAGGGGTGTGCCATCATTAAAGGGGGCCAGTTTGACATTTAATTTATGATTTAAATATTTGACAGAGAACTATGGAGAAATAAGAAAATTAAAAGTCAAATATTAATTAAAACCCTATTTTCAAGGAAATCGCACTTTTCAGCCTTAAGAGGGTTTTGCATTGGGATTTGTGCCATTATGTGATTATTGAGTTTTGTGAGACTGATCAAATTGATCTGAGCCTGAGACTTTAGGGTTTCGTGTTCATCTTCCTTGGGGAACGAGCCATCTCCAGCGGAAAGCAATTCAGAGAGTGTGCAATATCACTTGATCTATTGCCAACAGAGGTTTTCTCATTCAGAGTAAACTACAGAGCTTTAGAGAAATTCATATCTTCAGTTATTTGCAGTTGTTTACATCCAGATACCTTCTATTGCTTTTGGCGCATCTTTCAGAGCTTACAGAGGGAGGCCGTACTGTTTTAATTATTGCTGATTGAGTGAGCCGTACTTACCAGGCCGTACTTCCTGTTTTCTGGCCGTACCATTCAGATCTGAGCCGTCTTTGACTTGGAAGAGAAAACGCCTGATTCCTTGACTTCCTACAGTCTCCAGTATTGGCGCATGCTACCTGGGCATCTTCAGAGGTTATCATTTGGAGGGAGGAGTGCATTTATTGAAGCAGCCGTACCATTCTGTACTTCTGCAGCAGCAATACCAGGTTTCTCAAATATTGTAAATTCATTATTTATTTCATTATATGTATCTGGGTATCATTGAAATCAGTAGAAAAGCTTGAATAAAGATACTGGCGCCTATATTCTTTCATTACCAGAGTTATTTGATTTTCATTGAATTTATTTCAATTTATTGTCAAAATCGTACCTTTCAAGTATTGCTTCAAAAACACAAAAATTTGCAAAAAAACCTAAAACGTCAGAAAACCTTCAAAAAACAATCAGAGACAGAAAAAGGGGAAACTAGGGTTTCTACAGTGGTATCAGAGCTAAATCCTGCCATCCTTAGGGTTTAGCCATCACATGCAGCCAGAGGAATTTGACACACACAGGTATTATACACGCAGACGTGCCTTGATTGAAAGGCAACGCAGTTTGAGCAGACAGCCAGATATCATGGCTGACAGGAATGACAGGGCCGAGAGATTTGATATACCGAGGACAGAGATCCCACAGAATAACAGGGATCAGGATGATGCTGAGGTCTTACTCGCACTCAGGGATATACGTGCAGGTCAGAGACAGTCGACTGAGGTATTGCAGCAGTTGACAGTGGCTCTACAGAGATTAGGGACTCCGAGGAGACCGTCACCACATCGTGACGATGACAGGAGTGAGGCAGGGTCACGGAGAGCACCTAGGACGGTGTCACGGACAGCCGATAGGCCTACCAGGCCTACCTTCACGAGACAGGAGCCCGATGAGGCTTTACCAGGTGATGAGCACGAGGATTTGTTTGCTGATAATCTTATGGCAGCGAACGAGGAGTGGGAGTTGATACCTCCTGCAGTCAGGGAACGGATCTCTTTTGACCGTTTTGTTACACAGAGGCGAGAACATAACAGGGCTCGACAGGATTGGAGGCCCCGACAGCAGAATAATGACCTCAAACATGCAACTAACAGGCTTAATTTGGCGATGTTTGATGGTGGTAGTGGGAGAGATGGCCTTAAGCTTGGATTAGCAAGCTTGATACATTTCACCTTCGTCCAATGGTAGGCGGGCGCTATTAGATATGCTACACTGCACCTCGAGGGAGTAGCATACGACTGGTGGCACCACGGCATGGTGACCTTACAGCACGACAGGATTACTACCTACCAGGAGTTCGTGGATAGATTGGTAGAGAGGTTTGACCGGAAGGATCCGGAAACCTACTTCCGAGACTTAGCACAGTTGAGGCAGAGTGGCAGTCTCGAGGCCTATATCAGTGACTTTCAGAGACTATCCGTTATGGTCCCGAGTATATCAGAGAGGCGGTTGGTAGTTCTTTTCATGGAGGGTTTGACCGAGCCACTGAGAGGCTGGATCAAAGCCTTTGATCCTCCGTCACTACAGGAGGCGATGAAGAAGGCACGTAACATGGAGTTCGCAGCCCCGGCAAATAAATTTAACTCCAGAGGTTCTTCATCGTTCCGAGACAATAAGGGATTTAATAAAAACAAGGAAAAATCTGATTATAACAAGGACAAATCAGATTATAAAAACGATTCTAAAGGAAAATCAGCGTTCCCACCTTTAGATCGTGAGGCCCTGAACGACCTTCGCAGGAAGAAGCTTTGCTTCTACTGCAAGGGACCGTATGATGCCACACGATTGTCCTCTAAGACCTAAGGGCAAGGCAAATCGTGTTATGTGGGCATACTATGAGGACTCAGAATCAGAAAATTCTGATCAGCCAGAGCATACAGATGATTCAGAGTCAGAGGCTCCAGAGCAGAGAGCAGAGATTGAGCCCGAGCTTCAGGTACAGGAGGCCCGTTTGTCTAGCATCCAGCAGGAGGGATCTTTCAGGCTTCGTGGTGTATTAGCAGGTCAGAGGGTTATCACCCTATTGGATACAGGAGCCACGCATAATTTTATAGATGCTAGATTCGTTGAGAAACGAGGACTTATCACTGAGGACTTCGAGGGCATCAGAGTCAAAGTGGCAGATGGGTACACTTTGAGATGTGAGCGCATGATTAGAGATCTCCCCTTACGCCTGAACAATTATGAGTTCAAGGCAGATTATTATGTTGTTAATATGGGAGACATTGACTTGGTATTGGGAATGAAGTGGTTACACTCATTGGAGGAGGTAACACTTCGTCTCAAGGATATGGAGATTCGTTTTGAGGTCGACGGGAAGACACACATCCTTAAGGCAATACGGGACAGCGACCTTAAAACAATTTCCTTTCGCTGAATGGAGCGGCTTATGCGTCACGACATGGTAGAGTGGGCTGCAGAGTGTCATCTAGCACCTTTACAGGAGGGACAGCAAAAGACAGAGTATCATCTGGACATTCAGAAGATCAGAATCAAGCATGATAAGGTGTTCAGTGATATTCCGCCAGGTAGACCTCCAGATAGAGGGATAGAGCACATAATTGAGCTCGAGGAGGGTGCAAAACCCATCATGATAACTCCTTACAGACATCCGAAAAGATTGAAGGATGAGATTGAGAAGACCATAAAGGAGTTACTTGCTATGGGTCACATTAGACCGAGCAAATCATCGTTCGCCTCTTCTGTTGTATTGGTAAAGAAGAAGGATGGAACGTTGCGCATGTGCATTGATTACAGTCACGAATAAAGGACTAGTCTAGTAGATACGAATCTAGGGATAGATGAAACTTATTGATATGAGCTCCATGGTTACTTTGTTATTTCCACGAATTGATTTACGGTGGGTTATCATCAGTTAGAGTCCGTGGGGACATAGAGAGCGGTATGAATGTCATTGTAGACGCCGAGTTTGTAGTGATACGAACAGGGGCTCACTAACGCCCCACCGACCAATTTTAGATTCGACGATGAGCAATTATTTCATGCATTGCTGAGGAGGTTTATGTTGGTTTTCTTCGACGACATCTTGATCTACAGTCGGACTTGGCAGGAGCACTTGGCACACTTGGAGACAGTGTTGAGCATTTTGGAGAGGGAGTCCTTGTACGCCAAGGAGTCCAAGTGTGACTTAGGGATGACCGAATTGTTGTATCTTGGTCATATTATCAGTGCTGATGGAGTGCGCATGGATCCTGAAAAGATCCGCGCCATTGTTGATTGGCCCACACCGGCGAACCTGACGCAGTTGAGAGGGTTTCTCGGGTTGTGTGGATTCTAC
>VDFB02217030.1:0-20811 GCA_007258455.2 Sequoia sempervirens
TGTTGTGAGATGTACGATGTGTTTTGATTTGCATGCTATTGGTATTGAAAGTTTTGATTAGGTATATGTTGATGGGTGTGAATATGTGATGCATATGTTAGAATGTGCTCTCCAGCCATTTGAGTCAAAATTTGGGGAATATGTTGACCATGAATATTTTGGTGTCCAAATGATGCCATGTGTTGCGTATTTTGATTGCCTTCTCCAAATTGTTGAAATTTCTCATGGGGAATGTTCATGTTTTTCCCTTGAGAAGTATTGGTATTAAATTGTGTTGACGTGTTGACATTTGGTTGTGGTCCGTGAATAAAGACACGTCGTTTACTTCCTCCAAAGGGATTGAATGAGGTACCAATGAAAGGATTTGATGATGATGCACCCATGGCACTAGATGAAGCTCCAAATATAGGATTTGAAGAGCTTTCCCCCATTGATGAGGACCCAAAGGTGGCTCCAACTAATTGTGAAGATATTGTTGACATTGTTGGCATTGATTGTGACATGGCTTGTGATAGTAGGCATTCCTCCAATGGATGTTGCATTGATCATATTGGAATTGTTTTGATCATTATAGGTAGCATTAATAGTGCTTGTGGCGATTTGTGAGGTGGCACCAACAAAATCATTGCTTGTATTGTTTTGAGGTTGACTAGTGTTGGACGAATTGTTGTTTGTATTGTTGGTATTGTGATCTGGTGATGTTGGTCTCAAAGTGTTAATGTCAAAGCCACGTGGTAATTTAGCTCCTTGACTTAGAAGTATGGAAAAATATTTGTCTCTATCGTGTAAAACCATTTCTTCCACAAAGGAGGTTGCTTCTAAATTTTGGGTTGCGGCTTCTAGGTCTTCCTCAAATACTTTTCCATGTTCATCCCTACGTATGAATGGTTCAAAGGGATTATGTGATGAAGATGGCATGTTCATGTTGTTGAAAGGATTGATGAAAGATGCGTCTTGGTTCATGCTTTGATTCATGTCATTGGAAAATATGTAAGTGTTATTGTCTTGTCCAAAATTAGCCATTTGTCTTCTTTTTCTTTGACGCCTAGTCTCAACCATATAAGGAATTGTTCAAATTAGGAAGAGGATGGAAAATGAAAACTAAATGACACTATGTTTTTGGATTTTTGATAATAAGGAATGACAATGCAATATGACAATGCAAACTATGTTTTTGGATTTTTGATAATAAGGGATGCAATATGACAATGTTGTCTCAAGGAAATGACTAATGCCAAAGGACAATGAAGACTAAGATGAAAAGTTATGACACTAATTTTTTGTTGGTATTTTTGGAATAAAGGATGTCAATGCAAGGTGATAATGATGTTTGCCTAAGGAAAATGACTAATACAAAGTGATAAGGTTGTCAAGAAAAGATGACAAATGCCAAGGTGACAATGAGGACTAATATGAAAATGTTGACTAAGGAAATGACCAATGCAAAGTCTAAATGCCAAATGAGGACTAAGATGGAAGTTATGACAATGTTTTTGGATTTTCAAGGATAAAATATGCAAGGTGAGGACTAAAATGATTTGAATGTCTAAAGTATGCAAATACAAAGGTCTAAATGATTTGGAAGAAGGTTGCTCAACCACCCTAAGCTTGATCTATGTCTCAATTTTGGAATATCAAAGTACTTGTTTTGAAGGACTAAATGACAAGGACAAAATGACAAGTGAGGTTTCTTAACTAGACTTTTGAGTTGGAAAGGTATCACAAAAGGAAAAAGACTAAAAAAGATAATGATGACTAAGTCCGATGATAACCTACTTTTGAAGGCCAAGATTTTGCTAAGTGAGGTAAGGTTTTCCTAATCCAAAAAAATGCAAATGAAATGAGGACCTAAGGACTGGTTTATGACTAGAAAATGAAAATGATGATGTCTAAGGATGAAACTAAATTTTACAAGGATGAACCTATGGGTAAGTACAAACTAAAGATGCAAATGGTTGAATAATTTGATAAATTTTCTTTCTGGTTTCTGACAGAGACTGTTGGAAAAAGATGTTTATAGATAGTTTGGACAGATTTGAATTCAATTTCTGGTCTGTGACAAAGTTTTTGTTTTTCCCAGGTGATGCCTCATTTCAGGTCATAGATGCATCGTAGTATAGTAGATGCGGCTCAACTTTAGCGAATGCGGTTCTATAGAAAGCAAATGCGACTTAGTATTGTGAATGTAGTTTTCTACAAAGCAAATGCGACTCAGTATTGCGAATGTGGTTTTCTACAAAGCAAATGCAATTTGGGCCAAACAAATGCGGTGTTCTAAAAAGAAAATGTGGTTTATTAGAGCAAATGCAGTGCAAAAAGTATCAAATGCAGTGCAGCAGAGCGAATGTGTCACGGAAAATGTGGTGCAGAATGCAAAAGGTCTAGTTTGTTTGCAATTTTGGTCAAAAATCTGAATTGTTTGAGGTTGACTATTTGTTTCCAGATCTGTAAGTGATATTTTTTTGGTTCAATGTCTAGAAAACACTTGGAAAGCACAATATTTTTTCTTTTGAAACAAGCAAAATGAAGACAAACACAATCCTAGGTTAGGAAAGGATAATATTCACTAGATTCCACGTGAGTTTCCCCAACTGCACTTGAGTCGCCAAAGAGCTCCATTGTTGGTTTGAGTCACCTTGGGGTGAGTACTTTTTACCACCAAGGAAGGCCCAATTTCTAGAGTTAATAACCATTTCTCTTACACCTAGGATCGCACAAGTGTGCAAGGGGAGAGGATACTTCAATTATTGAATCGGGGTAAACACAAAATAAGATGGATCTAGTTTTTTGATCACCTAGTTTGCACAAGGTGAGAGCATAATCACCTACCAAATTCAAACACAATCAAGCAAAGGACAAGCAATGTTATTTTTAGTGCACCAATTGAAGTGTTTTCTATTCTAAAACTAAACAAACACAATGTTTTCAAAATCAAAATCTTGGAAAATTGAACCTACAAAACCACTTGTTAGTAGTTTCAAAAAGAAGATTTCTTGGACCCACGAAAGACTCAAAGCCACATGCTGCAAAAACTTATTAGTAACCTAAAAATCCCTAAACTAACAGATTGCAAAAAGGAAAAATAGATTGTAAAAAGAAATCAAGACAAATCTGGAAAAACCCGAAAGCAAAAGTTTACCAGACAAATGTGTCACAACAGAACGATTGTGTCGCTTCGTACATCAAATGTGGCTAGGTTCTATGCACTGAAATTTGACAAACAAATGCAGCAACCGAAAAGTCAACCATGTCACGTCTAAGCAAATGCGTCACTATGCAAGTGGTATGTATCGCAGAATGGAAAATCCGTCATTTGAAGAAGCAAATGCGTCATGAAATATCAGATGTGTCATTCTGCAAAACAAATGCATCACAGTCGTACCTGTACCTGCAATATAGAAAATATCATACGAAAAAACAAAAAATGCTTGATTTTCATGTTAGGTTCACCAATGTAACTAAGGGAATTTTCCTAGGGTTGGCAGATTAATGCAAAACATAAAAACCCAAAGCAATAATGAAGTGCAAAGGAAATAACATGAAAACAAATGAAAATATCTCACCCAATGTCTTCATTCTCCATGGCTGACCTCCATTATACCTTCTCAACTTGCTAAAAATATGATGTTTCCCTCATATTTGATGTGAGCAATCTAATGACTATGACAAGCCCTAAGCAAATGTTGAAGGATTTGAGTGACATACAGCTCTATGGTGTGCTCACAGCCAGCATCAGCATGGTGGTGTGGGACAGGCAGGACGGTGGGGTGCTGGGGTGACAAATTCCCTGGGACTGGTGCTGGGACAGGCTGAGCTAATTTCTTCAGGAGACTCGGGTTTGAGGGAGGTGGCTGGGATATGGGACCAAGCAGGTGAATCAAAGCGGAGGACAAGATGGTGTCAGGCTCAGAATTTGGAACATTAGGAAATTTGGGAAGCAGAGCAGGATGGGACCGGTTTGAAATGAATGGGTTGAACTGGGCAGGAAGGGACTGGAATGCAACCAAAAAGAGGTGGCTGGAAAATCAAATAATAATAAAACTTACTTGATTTTTGGAGGAAAAAGACTATTTTGAATTAAAAATTAATTTAATTCAAAAGGTGGGGTCACATGATAGTAAATAATTAATTTGAATTATTTACTTAAGGAGGGAAATTAGAAAGTGGGATCATTTTCAATAAATAATTTTATTTAAAATAGGGGAAATGTCAAGGTGGCAATATTTAAATAAATTAAAATTTATTTTATTATAAAGAACTTAAAAAGAATTAGTGGCGTATTAATAATGGATTTATTTGTTTAATAGTGGGAAGACACCAATGGACAAAGAAAGAAATGTATTTAATTGTGGGAAGACGTTAGACAATTGAGCTGGTATTAAATAGATAAATAAATTTATTTATTTAATAATCATAGAAATAAAAGGACAGCAGATAATTAAATAATTATGAATTATTCAATTAATAATAGTTCAGAAAGTGGGCCAGGACATAATTAAAATTCTTAATTATACAGGAAGAAAAGAGGTGAAAATAGGCTTGCGAGGCCTAGGTCATTTTTATGCATCATACCCCTATATATATATATATATATATATATATATATATATATATATATATATATATATATATATATCTTACAAGATGTCAGAATTTTAGAGTATATATGTAAATATAATGAAAAAATGTCAAAGTTGTCTTAGAGTTTCCATCTTTCAAATGCACCATGATAATTAAGATCCCGAGGCCATTCAAAATATTGCATAAAGTAGTGAGCCAAGATGTCTAACATTAACTAGTACATAATAAACATGTTCAACTATGTCATTTTTTGCAAATATTTTAGTGGCCACCATGTGAAGGTTCCCTCTTTCTCTTTCAGACGAACAACTCCATCTATTTTGTATTCATAAATAAGGGGTATGTTACTTGTGACCTTTAAAATATTTACATTTGCATCTCATGTTCCTTTCAAGTTGACTTCATGTACAATAGATAGGGAATGAATCTACCCAATTCCCACAACATCACCATCAAATGGATCCAACGCCCTAACTTTATCACCTTCTTTGAGTTTATCAATACATTTTTGCAAAAAGAAAAAAAATAACACATTATATTACATAGCTAATGATTACCCTTGTTTGCATAATAAAACAACCATTACTTACTTAAATAGTACTTGCATGTGTGTGTTAAAATCATTGCAAAAGGAAATTTTCAAAAATAATTGCAATGATCAATCTAATTTACTAAAAAACCAACACTCATAGCAGTGCTTACAATGTTACTATTAGCTTCATGCTAATCAGATACAAAGGCCACAAATATAAATACTACATTACCATGCATGCATACCAAACACATAAGGTTATGACAACACTGTTGCACATAAAAAAGGTAGCTAATGCACAAAAACAAAGAATGCAATATGAGAGCACTACTGTTGCTGCTACAAGGTGAAGGCGAAATACATTGGGATGTACAAAAATAGTAAAATTAAAGCTCTAAAACATAACCCCATGCAGTCAACATAACCCTGTTAATGATGACATATAAAAGAAGAACAAAGAACAAAATGTATCAAGGCAACATGTGGCAGCCATTAAGAGCAGTCATTGAGGAAACAATGCAGTCTTTCTTTGTGGCTTTCATAGCAGCAGTAAAGGAGTAACAAATAAGGTTGGATGTAGAGGTCACATAAATAATAGAGAAAGAGCCTTTCAGTGTTATAAAATAGTGTAAGAGTATGCAAAAAGAAGTAAGGAATGATGTCCAATGAACAAGTAGTAGTAGCAGTGAGTTTCATGGTTGTAGCAGTGAGTTTAGTGCAAGGGCAGTGAGTTTTATGGCTATAACAATGAGTTTAATGGATCGAGCAGAAAATATCATTATTAAACAACAAGAAGACATTAAGAGAAAGCAACAAGAATATCAAAAGAAACTTTTTTTAATAACAACCATAATGAAGAGTTAATAGAAGATTTGTGAAGGAAAGAACAATAGGTATCATCCAATGAAAGAAGTAGCACACTAAGTTCAAGATGTTGACAAGGTCAATTACAATGCTCTAAAACACAATCAAGCATCATAAAGTATTGAAGTTCCATCAATCCCCACTAAAAAGTGACAAAGTAGGTACAATGATTGTTCTACGGGTTAAATTCAATGTTTTAGTTGTTTATTCACTATTCTATAAGCTTGTTCACTATTTGGGATCATAATAGTTATTAATATATGAAGGGTTTCAAAATCAAGGAAAATTAATGTTTCATAGCACTCACCTCAAGTTCAACACCACTAGTACTATCAATATCATGCACATACTCCTTGAATTCAACTTAATCACTGTCAACATTGTCCTAAAGTTGTGTAGCTTTGTCGAGAGTTCTATTTATAGGGTCTTTCCTTTTTGTTTTGCTTTCATATAATTTACTTGCATGTGGTTCAATCATCATGCAAAGTTAATATAAGTCATATAAAGAATGCAAAAGCTATAAACTTTTGTCCACAACAACTATTATATTACCTCAACTTCAACACAACTATGATTGACATCAAGGCGTTCTTGTTTTCATGCTACTTTGATAAAATTGCTTTGCATGTAGTTTAACCATCAAGCAAAAAAAAATCCAAATGAGTAATTCATGTAAAAAATAGTCAACAAAGCCTTTCCAAGCATAAAAGTCACGACTATATAGTCATATTTCTTTGGGGCATTTTTTCAAAGAGTTCACTGCCTTGTCTATGCTAACACATTTTTCATACATGACTATCAAAGCATTTTATCAAACAGTTCATTACCTTGCTACTATAGCTAAAAGCCTAAAACAGGTGCTTTCAAACAAGCTATGGATGCTTGGAAAAAATATATCAAATCATAATAGTAAGCAATAAATAGACAAGGCAATGAACTATTTGAAAAAAATGTCTCAAAGAAATGTGGTTTCATGTTGATGGAATGCCATGACAAGAAAATTGCTATGGATTGTTATTGCATTCCATCACCATGAGACCACGCTCCTGAGCATTTAAATAATTCATACCAATCTATCTTCCCATTTTCCTTATGTTTGCAAAGCACTTTATCAAGCAGTTCACTCATGCTGCTATGGTAAGCGCAAAATAGGTGCTTCCCGAACAAGCTATGGATTAACTTGGAAAAAAAAATCTATCAAAGCATAATAATAAGCAATAGCATAGACAAGGCAATGAACTATTCAAAAATGCACTCAAAAGAAATGTGAGTGCTCAATGGTGATGGAATGCCATGACAATCTGTAGCAATTTGCTTGTCATGGAATTTTTCTTGCCATTCCATCACCATAAGACCACATTTCTTTGAGGTATTTTTTCAAACAGTTCACTACCTTGTCTATGCTGCCAAATTTTTCATACATGTCTACCAAAGTATTTTATCAAACAATTCACTACCTTGCTACTATGGCTAAAATCCTAAAACAAGTACTTTCGAACAAGCTATGGATGCTTGGAAAAAATCTATCAAAGCATAATAGTAAGCAACAAGCTATGTTCTCATGGTTTATTTTCAAGCGAAAATCAACATGATTTTATTCATATTTTTTTGCAGGTTATAAATGCATTTTTTGGCAATTTTGCTGTTTGAAATGGGAAAAAATCATTGACCAAAAGGTCAAAAGAATTTTCAAAAAATCAAGGAAAAAATCGCCCAACCTGCAGATTTTTTAAAAATCGGGATTAATTGGAGTTTTTTGCAGATTTTTTCTTCTATGGCCCACATTGCCAAATTGTCACACCCATAAATGAGTTTGAGACTCCATAATATTTCCCCATTCCTAAATAAAAATTAGCACTATCGGCCTAACAATGCCTCATCGATGGAACCCCCATCATAGCCTTGTTGATGGCCTGATGAAAGTAGTTAATAACCTAGTATCGGTGTAACAATACCCTATCAAGCTAACTCCTAAGGCATCCTCCCTGATAGACCGATAGAGTCAACAAAATAAAGCACATCGTTGTAACACATGAACATCAATGGAATGAATGTTTTCATTCCCCCGATGGCCCGATATAACCATGGATTATTAGGAATTAATATATATTGGGGGAATCAGTCTTGTTTACCTTGTTTGTGGGCCAAAGGTGTATTAAGGGATTGGCACCCCCTTATGGTTTAAAAACCTACACTTTTGAGACCTAACATATCATTCATTGATCTCATAGTTATTTTATCATAAAACTCAGTCACAACATTTAGGACAGTCGTAATGGATTTCAATGAAACAAAAGGAAAAATTCCATAGATTCACTATTCTATATATGATTGTAATACTTTTCCTGGAGATCACGAGAGTAATTTTATAAAGGCATGTTGTGGAAAAAAGTTATGAAATTTGTAGACGTCTTTAGAATACAATATAAAGATGATATAGTTGAGAATCAAAATATTGAGGGATAGCCTCTTACCTGATCTGAAACCGTGGAATTATCTTCATTCCATGCAAAAATTATAGGCTTAATAGAGGCAACGAACTATGAAACTTTCTCAATGAGACAGTTTAAGAAACTCATTATATGTTGGTAGTCTTCATTTGAGTTGACATGATTTGGAGAGGCTCTTACTAGACATTCAATAGATGGCTGTGAAATCTCTGTTGATGAACTAGATTTCCTCTTGATACTAGTATTAGATTTAGTATGATCTAGTGCTGCCATATAATTGACATCTTCTACACTTGCTTCTCTATTATTGTTTTCCACCTAAAATGCAATGTCAATTTCAACATATAGTCAGTTCAATGAAAAATTGAAATAAATAACACAATGTAAATTGAACCAAAAATCCATACACTTACTCCACATTTGTTCATTTTGGCCTGCAACCCACCTTGGCCAAATGTATATTTAGTCCTCACATTATCTCTTGCTTTCTTGCCTCTATTACTCTTTGTCAAATATTCTTCGAAACACATACTTTCTTTCAATGCCTCCCACTATTTGGGAGATAGAGTGGAGTCTAACATCTCTTTTCCCTCCATGATTGTTTTTCTGCAATTGTATCTAAAAATGTTCATCAGAAGTCTCATCTTGTGCTTGTAATATTTTCTAGAGATTTTTCCACCAATAGTGTCAAAGGAATTTTCCATTTTTTGTATAACATATTCCACATTTCGTAGATCTTGCTCTGCAAAATTTGATTTGCAGATATCCAAATGGGCCCTACATCTTACGCCCAACTCGGAGGCCCACCTTGCAGCTTTTTGCCCAATGGGTTCACCATCTCTTGATACCTCAACCAAGAATGACTTCTTCCCTTCTAATGTTCTTTCTTTTGTGTTCCTCTATGTAGATCTGTATAAATATTGACTCAATCTTTGTCTTTTAACATAAGTAGGCACATCTTTTATTTCACCACTACAAATATTTCTGGCTGATTCACTAATTCCTTCAAAAGTTGTAGATGCGACAAGTGCACTCTCAACAGGCACATCATATGCAAATGAACTCTCTTCATGACTTTGATTAATCGGAACTTCATGCTCCTTGGCCACATCACGTGTGGCATGAGTAGGTAGATCAGTAATGGTCTCCGCAGATTTCACTTCATCACAACTATTTTTTTCACCATCTTCATTTGTTGAATCACAAAAGCGTTGGCTTCTACGAGCTGGCAACACTGTATCTTTACTTTCTTTTTGTTTTTTCTCTGCATTTTCTCTGCTCTCTTTTTCTTGCCTGTAAAACAAAAAATAATATCATATCATGTCTTATATACATAAAGATCTTGCCTATAAAATTTCATTAAACAGTATTAAACAAATAATTTACTACTTAGTGGATTTACAACTTGCTTGTTTGACGTCAAACCAAGACGTGATAAATATTCATTATTCTTGGCCACACGTTCTTCATGAAAGCACTCATAATTTGTCACTGGAATTTCAACATTGTGATCACTATCGACTAATTTGCGCCTTAAATTCTTTTTCTTCATTTCCTGATGTCCACAAAAACAATAATGTATAAATTAGCAACTTGATACAAAGATATTGCATCCTCATTTTTATATGAAAACATATTCATATTGCATTCATATAGCAACTTTGTTCAACATTAAAGTTTTGAAACAGGTATTAGTCTGAAGATCTATGTCCTTAAAACATAAAACAGTCTTAAAACAACATAAAAGTCTTACATAAAAGGTCATAAAATGGGGCTCATCAATAATCATCTGCATTTCCAATAAGATCAGAATCCTGATCACTCGTGTCTGCATCTACTTGATTTTCTTCCTCATCCTCATTTGTGACATGCAATACATTATCTCTCCCAATTTCTTAATTGGTAATCAAAATCTATTCTTCAAATAGTCCCTCATTGTCTTCATCCACTTCTTCGAATGTTTCTTATAAATTAACATATTGCCCATTAGGCATTACATCAACAACTTCCATGAATTTTCATCTCAAACGAGACTCTGTTTGAATGACATATGACCAACCTGGGCTTCTTACATCATCAATTAGAAATGATTGGTTAATTTGAAGAGGGGAAACATACAACTCATCTGTCTTTGATAAAAATTGTCGTGTATTTACACGTACAAATCCATACTCATCAAATTGCACTATGGATGGTTGGATCCACTTACATTTTAATAATATAGGACTATTTTCACCAAAATCCACTTGAATAATTTCTTGGATGAATCCAACATAAAATTTCTTCTCAATTTCATGAAAAAATTCAGCACTAACAACACAATCACAATTTGTCTTTCCTTTGTCTTTTTATTCCACTCTTAAATGACTACCATAGGCCTACATTCCACTAAAACACATAGCCCATAAATGTGGAGGTCGTGAAAGTTCACTTTCCTCTGTTGTTATATCTTGACCTTCTTCTTTTGCATCACTGATTGCATTAGCAATCCATTCTTCAAATTTTGGAAAAGAATCAACTCCAATCAAATCATGACGCCTGTGCCTCTGAGGTCGATGTTGCATCCAAGTTTGATTCTCTTCTTCATATTTTCTACATAGAATAATGATGTACAAATAGTAAGATTAATAATATAAATGTGTAAATGCAATTGAGTAAATAAATTATTGTGTAATTTTTTTTTACCCATGCCACTTATCGAATGAAGATGTGTTTTGAAGAATAAAGGCATGTATTGCACTTCTTTCTTGATATGATAGCTTGAAGCGACATCCATTTCCTTCTAATACTTCACCTGCAACTCTCTCATCTTTGTCATCATCCCATACACGTCGATTGACATTTTTAAAATCCTTCATATATTTTGTGCAAAATCCCATGGCCTCTTGCATTGAATATCCCTCAGACATGTTGCCTTCTGGTTTTTCCCTAGTACGGACAATTTTTTTCAAAACCTTCATATATCGTTCTATAGGATACATCCATCTCGTTCTCCCTGGGCCATAATGCTCTAGTTCATATTCTAGATGTATAAAAGATGCATAGAAATGTTAAAGATTGCTGGTGGAAATTCTCATTCCAATAGACAAAGGACTTCAACAACCTCCTCCCTCAAACTATCAAAGTTTGAAGGATCTAATACATGTAAACTCATTCTCTTTAATATTAGGCCCAACCTTATAATTTCCAATCTTGGCCCCTTTGCCAAACTTGATATATTTACCACAATAGGTAAAATATTCTCGATTATGACATGATAGTCATGGATCTTGAGGCCTCTTAAGCTATTAATGTCAGTTTGGCTTCTAATGCTGCTACTTACATATCTAGTGGGAAAGCGAGTCTGAGACATCAACTGTAAGAATTGTGCACGTTGTTCCTTTGTCCAGACATAAGGAGCACTAGGTTTTCTATATTTTTCATTATCATATTTTTCAACCCAAAGATTTCGACGAATCTTTATTTCTTGAAAGTCTTCACGTGATGAAATAGTATTAAGAGCACCAAAAAGAGTTTCTATAATAGCATAAGCTATATTTTTCTTAGTATGCATAAAGTCAACAATATGCCTAATGGCTATATCCTTAAAGTATGGCAACTTACACAATATGCACAACCGTTTTACACCACTTTCATTACATGGATCATATCTACTGCTAGCAATCCCATCATTTTCAATAAATGACATTCTTTTTTGTCCATTCTCCACAATGTAATCACCTATTATTAGCAATGGTGCTTCATGATTCTCTTCTTGACCATTGAAACGTGTTTTTTGTCGACGATATGGATGATCCATTTTAAGGTAAGAACGATGTCCACAATAAATACACTTACGCAAACTTCTTGAGTGCCTCACAAAATCCTTAAAGTTGCAAGCATGATATGCATGGTATCCATGAATAGAGAGTCTAGACAATGTGCCATATGCAGGAAGATCATGAATTGTAAACAATAAGGAAGCTCTTAAAGTGAATTTGATTGAATGACCATCCCTTAAAGATTGAATTGCTTCAATTCCTTTCCACAATTCCATTAGCTCATCATACAATGGCTCTAGATAAGCATCTATTGTATCTGAAGTCACACTTTTCTTTCTTGGTATAATCAATGATAACATTAAGAAAAATGGTTTAGTTGCTAACCATGGAGGCAAGTTATAATTTATTAGAAACACTGGCCAAGTTGACCATTTAGTACTTTGATCTGAGAATGGGTTCACCCCATCTAGAGCCAAACCCAACCTTATATTACGAGGATCTTGAGAAAAATTGGGCCATCTGTTATCAAGTTCCATCCACATCTTAGAATCAGGCACATGTCATTGTTTTCCATTAGTGCTCTTATTTTGGGCATGCCACTGCATAAGTTCAACAATGTCTCTGCACCTATACATTTGGAGTAATCATGGGATTATTGGAAAGTGGCAAAGAACCTTTCTAGGAACCACAACTGATTTCAACGCTTGTCTATACCTCAGTTCATGACATTTCGGACATTCACTCTCATTCGCAAGATTTTTGTGAAATAATACACAACCATTCACACATGTGTGGATATTTTCATACCCCAAGCCGAGCTTACTGATTTGGTTTTTACATTAACTTCATTTTGTTGGCAATATGGAGCCAGCTTGTAACAATGAACTTAATAATGCCAATAACTGATCTACACTCTCATTTGTCCAACCATGCACCACTTGCAAGTTAAGAATTTGAAGGATTGTTGTCAAATGAATTAACTTGCAATTAGCATACACAGGCTTTAAAGCATCATCCATTGACTTGGCCCAATCATCATTTAGACCCTCATTCAACATTCTATCAACTTCAAACCCTTCGTCAAATATTTATGCCTCTTCATCTATGTTTGGTGCCAATTCATCTATGTTTGTTGCCTCTTCATTTCTCACAGTCTGAAATTCTATCATATCTTCATAATAATTGTAAGCCCAAGGGCTTATACCACTATGTGCATATCTTATCATATGTCAATAAATCATTTTTTTTCACCTTTCCACCAAGACAATTTTTGCATGGACATGGATATTTGTCAATGTCCCTCTCATCAGCTATTCTCTCATCATATGCATGATATTGATCCGTAGTCAACCTTTGACACTCATCCATCTATAATATTGTGCATTCCTATATTAATTTAGTTTCTAATTTAAAGAAAAAACATAAATCTGAAAACATAGATGCCAAAACATTGTTGAAAGTAGTCACTTTTAGTACAGACCATAACAGAAAGAAGACAATATAATGAGTCATTGTTCTAAGATCTATCTTACATTCATTTGAAGTTTACCTACTGAGAATGGAATATGCCTATGTTTTGTATCAGCTTACTTTCGGCAATGAGGGTTTCGAATTACCTTTGAATTTGCTGCAGAGGGCCTCGCTAACTTCAAATTCGTTGCAACAAACTTTGAATTCCTTTCCCGCCTTTTCAAAAGTCTCCAGGTCCTATCCAAACAAGTTTTATCACCCATGCAAGTGCTTCAATACCTGTCCATGAGAATAACAAATGTCAACAACAATCCAATTTCATTCCCATGCCAACAATTATACATTTTACAAGTTGTCTGGCTTATAAATATAGACAAGTTATGTAAACCACTAGATAAATAGCATTTAAAGGTTTGTCATCTCTGACTTTTAATTTGTTTTTGAGTTCAGCTAATACAGCTATTTTTTTGGTCTGTTTTCATGGTTGTTACTCATGTAACTTGTACTTTCATATCCCTTTGAGTTGCTTTATGTATTTCTTTCTTTTGCATTGGCTGTGTTATGAAAGTAAAACTTGAAAGTGCCCCTGCTGATAAGATTTGAATCTTTAGTTGTTTACCTTTTTTTGTGATTTTTGACATTAGAGTCTTAATATATAAGTGCAGATGTTTATCTAGATTGATGTGGATCTTGCAAATTCTAGATACTTAAAGCCAAAACATGATTGAGCCTTGAAAGTGGATTGATCCACAGAAAACATTATGGCGAGTGCTAGAATGTAATGTTCATTGTGGGTCATGAATGAGTGGAGGTGATACAAAATATTTAAATATACCAGTAACAATCATATGGTGTTAATCAGTTAATGTAAATGTGACATAAGGATTTATTATATATAAGTGAGTTGAAGGCCAAGAGTATTTTGTCTGATTGTCAAAGAGGACAAACTTAACATAGCCATACACTCATAATTGATTTTGGATCACAAGTGTTTGTGTTCAAAATCATCTCTTAGAAGTACATGATATATATCTTCTACAAGTATTTCAGCACACTGCAAGTATTTCTTGACAAGCTTATCTCTAGGTTCACCTAACTTAGAATTACATGCCAGATGCTACTATGTTTTTTCCTTGGTGAGTTAGTTGTGTTCCTTTTTGTTCATAAGGAACATCTTTATAATTAATGTGGGTTTGTCTCTTTTGATGTGCATCCATTTCAAGCCTACATTCAAATGGATTCCAAAGAGGATGTGTTTGGTGGAGGCTCATCAGGTAATATTTTGGAGTAATTCTTTAATTGGAAAATATATCCTTATTTTCTATAATTTTATTCTATTTGGTAGAGTGGCTCTGGGGATAAGGATTTTAAATGTTTACACAACTCTATGAAGAAGTCATGCTTTCTTTATAAGAGTGTCTCCAAAATTTACTTCCAAATTACCATGAGAAATCCCCTGAAAATTGTGGTTATAGGAGGGTGTGGGAGGTGTGATCAGTGAATGCGATGTATGTGCTTTCCAAAAAATAACTGAGTTGGTTCCTACAGAAGTACTTTGGACAATTCGATTGACTAGATATGCATGCATTAACAATTTCAAGTGTAGCAGAGCCTATTCAATCATGGGAAATGTTAGGAGATTCATTTGTCTCTCTAACAAAGAGTTTTTTCAACCATTGCAAATTTGCAACTATCTTGAAAAGGTATCTTCATTATTGAAGAACTAGCATTCGTCTTGTCATAATTCTTTGGCAGAACTGTAGTAACATGGGGATACTGTAAAGAATATTATAAATTAAAGGATTAAAATTGATCTGGTCAAGCTAGGTAATGAACACCATATATATGTGGTATTTGTCTTCTTGGAGACAACAAGCTTTATTCAGTTATCCATTACTAATTCTTATTCTCTCTTATTTTTTTGTATGGTCTATGCATGCTATTTTTCATTGTGCTAGTTGTTAGAACTGAAAAATTTCACATTTTTCACTAGCCTCCACCCACCAATCCTCCAAATTCCACAGAAATTCATCACATTTTAATTTTATGATCAACACAAATTGTTGAAATTTGTGTGACAAGATCCATTTTGTAGCCCACATTGCCAAATTGTCACACCCATAAATAACTTTGAGACTCCATAATTTTTCCTAAGTAAAAATTAGCACTATCGGCCTAACAATGCATCATTGGCGGAACCCCCATCATAGCCTCACCGATGGCCCGATGAAAATAGTTCATAACCTAGTATTGGTGTAACAACACCCTATCAGGCTAACTCCTAAGGCGTTCCCCCCCGATAGACCGATAGAGTCAACAAAAGTAAGCACATCGTTCTAACACATGAACATCGGTGGAACGAATGTCTACATTCCCCCGATGACCCGATATGATCATAAATTATCAAGAATTATTATATATCAGGGGAATTAATGTGTATCGGGGTAATACATTTGGGCATCCCGCCGATAGACCGAAGGAAAATTGTTCATCGGTGGAGAGGGTGGCTATCGGTGGAATAAGGATTGTAGTCTCGCCGATACAATGATGATGATTGATTGCTAACTGATGTGACATCTCAATGCATCGTCCAAATATTTAAAAATAAATGCTTCCCCACGATGACAAGAATGAAATGGGTGGTGTATTTATGAGCCAGAGTTGAAGTGAATTATATCACATGCTGATTGCATAATTGTTGCACATTCTGGAAGATTTCGCTGAGGACAAGTAGAAAGGAAAAGCTAGAAATTCTCACGTAGCAAAAACCAATGGAGGAAAGACCCAAGTAAGTACACCAATCTCAGATGAGAAGTTGTATTTTTCAAAGGATTAAGAATTCGAACAATGGAGGAAAATGCAAAAAACCCAAAGCTAAGAAATAGAAAACTGAGAAGAGACTCTTGAATCAAGACCTGATAGATCAATGCCCTGGGTTGGGGCCAAGATCCAAGAGGGTTGCTCATATGAATCCTTTAATGGATAGATTATTAGATAAACATAAAGGCTTGGGAGATATTTGGACACCACGACGCGGGTATGAGATTTTCATGTATTATTACAAGAAACAAAAACAATTTAGGTTTCAACTAGTCTGCAACCCGTGGAGGTTGAACTTGGGAAGACTTGTGGTGCCCAATGTGTTCGTAAATGTAGAATTAATTAAAGCTCTGGCTAGTAGATATGACCCCAAGAGAACTATCCAAGCACAAAATGGGGCTGACATGCTTGTTATTTATGAGGATTTAATTTCTAATGTGTTTCAATTGGAGTGTCCTATGAACTTTCCATTCACGATTAGAGATCTCTTGACAGAGTATCACCATATTGATACCAGCTACAAACGATGGAAACTACCCTTGCATAGGCCTAAGAATGAAGCAGGCCAACTTAGGAGGTTTTCGAGTAATGAAAACCCTCCTTTTCATGAGGACTTGTCTGAAGAATATTTTAGATACACTTATTATTCAGCTGGTCAGGTCTTGGGGGTAGAGGTCCCACCCCTCATGTATATTGCCCCAATGGTCTTAGATGCATACATACAAAGCAATGATGTCAGGTCATTCAATTATGCTAGATACTTGGCCAATGACCTAAATTGGGAGCTTGAAAAGATTAAAAACAATAGTGAATATATTCATTTCAAACATTATTCTCTGTTCATGCATTTGCTTATGCACAAGGGACATGTTAGAAGGGTCTGGAGTCAAGAATTAGGAATAAAAGATATAGATGAAAATGAGAACCTCAAACCTATACAGATGTGGATTTCATTCTGGGATAGTCGATTTGGTAGATCTCATTATCTTTATTTTTAGGAGTTTTTTTTTAAATCATTAATGGAGTGGTTGGGATATCCGCATGATTATAACTTATTCCTAGAAGTGCAAAAGTTTCAAAGACCAAAGGAAAATGACCCAAGGAAAAAGGTGGATCATAACTGGGGAGACTGATGTGTACTGCTTGTGCAGAATTGATTAGGGTTTATGGGTTTAGAAGGAACTCCACTTAAGGTACCCACTGAGTAGTTCGAGATAAATTGCCTACTTCGAAATTGTGGCAGAGCCGGTGGAAAGAGCTACGATTCAAAAAGGCCTCCGGGGACATAAACAAACAATTACGATCATATGGAGTACCTTATGTTTGGGGACTTTCGGTGGTTGCAAAATGAGGGATATGAGAATTGATGCTAAATTAGCGCACGGAGCTATCACTGGCAAAAAGGGGAAAGAAAGAAGCGGGGAAAGAGGGAAAGGTTCTTGGATCGCAGCTAACTTCTCGGAATAAGTAGTCCTTGGAGGTTCTGCTATGGACAGCTCCCTTCAAACAAGATTTCACTTAACCAAGAAATCTACAGTATCATGAAATCTATGCTATCTTCAAAGGCCTGCATATATTTTATCATTCATCCACCATTTACATGCATGGATAAAGATAAAGATTCAAAGAGTAGCTTCAGGTTTCTGCAACCCAGACCCAACTTTTACCAAGGCCATTGCAGGCAGCGAGGAAGTAATAGTTTGGAGGGCATCCATGACAAAGAATTTCTATAATCTTTGGGGACCAAACATGCTTTCAAATCTAAATAAAGGCAAAGGACAACTAACTAAAACAACAGAAATTACTAAAATCTAGCTACAGAAGCATCTAACAATGGAGATTGAATCATGAGCATGAAAAATCGGAAAATACGCCTAAAGTCAGTATATTTTCATTATAAATTTCAGCGACATGTCTTTACAACAACTCAACTCTCTTTAGGCCGGGAGGGAGACCACAATGATGGTGCCGAAGTTGAAATGAATGGTCAAAGTTGATTTCCTCTTGTGTATCAGGGTTCGATACAAAATAGGGTTTTACTACCGGCCATCGTTACCGATTTTAAAAATACATCTTTGTAGTTTCCCTATTTTGCGTAAAAAACGGTGGTAGCGCTGCCAGCATCATGTCTTTTGTAATAGCTTCTCGCTAGGGAAACCTCATTGATATGCTCCGCAGCTTCTTCGAAGCTACATATTCCATGAATTTTAGAATAACTGGCTGGAGCTTGTCTACCTCAATGATCTCATACCGCATCATCTGGTAACTCCATTCTTTTGCATTATCTTCAAGCTTTTTCCAGTCTTCATCATACTTTAAGCCCTGATCTCTGAACAACTCTGATTGGTCGAAGGCACGGGCGACGAAACTCATGAATTCCATTGTTATTTCATTGGATATCCCGTCCTCCATCTTCTTCTGAAAGTAAGGTTTTATCTTCTCTAGATCCATCCGCACTGCGGGCATATCATATTTTGTCATCATAATCTTGAGATAGCAGAGCGTTCGCCTAATTTCTTCAATTGACCGATATCCGGATCCACTTACTCATTAAATGTTCCCCTTCAACGCTTTCCGCTGCGGTACATGAGAATCCAGCATCAGCATCATCGGCCGGTAGTCGCATCTCACTTTGAATGCAGCTCAGCGCCACATGGCTTTTGAAGTAGCGGAGGATGGCGCCAATCTTTGGATAGGTGGAGTCATACGTTGCAGGGAATTTGGTGCAGAGCTTCTTCATGCTCTCCAAAGATTGTTGTAGATCCAAAAACTTGTTCGCTGTTCGAACAACCCGGCTAATACCCATTTTCCCGACGTACAGGACCTGTCGGAACCAGCTCTTTGTAGTCCTATCCAAGTTCTTTCTTTTCTCCAACTTGTCAATTTTCTCTTTGAACAATAGTTGGGGTGGAGCCGCAAATGTGGTAGGAATGTCATCCATTGAAGACCATTGTTGAATGTAATCCGTTAGGGTGGCCACCTGTACTTTGAGTTCGTCCTTCGAGACCTTGTCCTATTTTATCAAGTGCACTATTGTAGCCACTGACTCCTCAAGGTGTCCTACCTTCTGCTCCCTGGTAGCGGTCCCCAAGTTGATGGTGGAAATGTTGTAGCTTATACCAACCTAGCCTTCCATGGGCGTTGCTATCTGTGCGGTTCAGGATCCCGAAGCATCCACCATTATTTTGGATCTTACTTTAGGCTGTCTCTTTTCTATTTGAGCTTTGTGCTCGGGCTAAGATAACCTCTAGCCTTGCTCTTGGATCCTTAGGAGCGAGAGTCCTCTTCTCAAGCTATTTTTCCAACCACTCGGGCATGGCAGATTATTCTTTTGATGGCTCTTAGTCTCCTTTACCCTTCTCTACGAGGCCCTCCGTTTGTGCACCTTTTACCTTGGTGTTGTCTCCCTCTTCCTCATCAGAATCTAAGACGAATGTGAGGCGTTTGATGGGAGGTTTAGTAATCAACTGTCCTCGGGGACTCCCTTCTTCCTCAATTTCCTTTTCCTTTATGTCTTCAATCTGTTCGTCTTTGTGCATGTACCCCTCGGGCTGGTCCTCTTCTTTGTCCTTTTCTTCTGTGGGAGGCGGCACAATCTCCAGTTGTTTTTCCTCTGCAGGAGTTTCTACAATTTCTGTTGTCTTGTTGCCCTCCTCCTCTTCTCTGAGAGGTGACCTTTCTACCTCTTCTTCATCGTGTTTTAGCTGTTGGACCATCTCTTCTTCAAGATCGTCATCTACGGTTTGTATGATGACCTTTCTGTCGGCATCCTCCTCCTCATCCCCGCTCTCGGAAGAGCCCGTTCCTTCCTCCTCGTATGCCACTCGATCAATATGACGATGCTCATACTTAGGGTGCTCATAATATTCATCATCCTACTCCTCAACTGACTTCGAGGTTTCTTGCTCCCACCTCTCTAATTCTTCAAATATCAGCATTTTGGCCTCCATTGTTGGTGATCCCACGAGAGGTTGCGAGGGTATGGCAGAAGCGAGGACCTGCGCTAAGGCAGCCTGAAGGGTGGGGTCCATAAAGATTTGGGAGAGCTCGGAAGGGAGGCTTTGCATGTGTTTCGAGAAAGCCTCAGGCAATGTGGGAGCGGGCATTGGTGCTACTATTGTGGCTAATTGAAGTGATGTAGGTAACATGGCAGCGGAGGAAGGACGAGTAGTCACAATGAAGGAGGAGTCAATCACGATTACGGGCTCGGTCGGAGGTGAAGGGGCAAGGTGGACTAAGATGTCCACCGGCGATGGGGATGTGGTGACCATGGTGAGGGGGACAGATGAGACTGAGAGAGCTTGAAGAGGTTCTAACGAAACCGTCCTTTCTT
>VDFB02217030.1:20911-58544 GCA_007258455.2 Sequoia sempervirens
GTATTTTGTCTGATTGTCAAAGAGGAAAAACTTAACCTGGCCATACACTCATAATTGATTTTGGAACACAAGTGTTTGTGTTCAAAATCATCTCTTAGAAGTACATGATATATATCTTCTACAAGTATTTTAGCATGCTGCAAGTATTTTTTGACAAGCTTATCTCTAGGCTCACCTAACTTAGAATTACTTGCCAGATGCTACTATGTTTTCTCCTTGGTGAGTTAGTTGTGTTCCTTTTTGTTCATAAGGAACATCTTTATAATTAATGTGGGTTTGTCTCTTTTGATGTGCATCCATTTTAGGCCCGCAGTCAAAATAGATTCTAGAGAGGCTGTGTTTGGTGTTTTGGAGTAATTCTTTAATTGGAAAATATATCCTTATTTTCTATAATTTTATTCTATTTGGTAGAGTGGCTCTGGGGATAAGGATTTTAAATGTTTACACAACTCTATGAAGAAGTCATGCTTTCTTTATAAGAGTGTCTCCAAAATTTACTTCCAAATTACCATGAGAAATCCCCTGAAAATTGTGGTTATAGGAGGGTGTGGGAGGTGTGATCAGTGAATGCGATGTATGTGCTTTCCAAAAAATAACTGAGTTGGTTCCTACAGAAGTACTTTGGACAATTCGATTGACTAGATATGCATGCATTAACAATTTCAAGTGTAGCAGAGCCTATTCAATCATGGGAAATGTTAGGAGATTCATTTGTCTCTCTAACAAAGAGTTTTTTCAACCATTGCAAATTTGCAACTATCTTGAAAAGGTATCTTCATTATTGAAGAACTAGCATTCGTCTTGTCATAATTCTTTGGCAGAACTGTAGTAACATGGGGATACTGTAAAGAATATTATAAATTAAAGGATTAAAATTGATCTGGTCAAGCTAGGTAATGAACACCATATATATGTGGTATTTGTCTTCTTGGAGACAACAAGCTTTATTCAGTTATCCATTACTAATTCTTATTCTCTCTTATTTTTTTGTATGGTCTATGCATGCTATTTTTCATTGTGCTAGTTGTTAGAACTGAAAAATTTCACATTTTTCACTAGCCTCCACCCACCAATCCTCCAAATTCCACAGAAATTCATCACATTTTAATTTTATGATCAACACAAATTGTTGAAATTTGTGTGACAAGATCCATTTTGTAGCCCACATTGCCAAATTGTCACACCCATAAATAACTTTGAGACTCCATAATTTTTCCTAAGTAAAAATTAGCACTATCGGCCTAACAATGCATCATTGGCGGAACCCCCATCATAGCCTCACCGATGGCCCGATGAAAATAGTTCATAACCTAGTATTGGTGTAACAACACCCTATCAGGCTAACTCCTAAGGCGTTCCCCCCCGATAGACCGATAGAGTCAACAAAAGTAAGCACATCGTTCTAACACATGAACATCGGTGGAACGAATGTCTACATTCCCCCGATGACCCGATATGATCATAAATTATCAAGAATTATTATATATCAGGGGAATTAATGTGTATCGGGGTAATACATTTGGGCATCCCGCCGATAGACCGAAGGAAAATTGTTCATCGGTGGAGAGGGTGGCTATCGGTGGAATAAGGATTGTAGTCTCGCCGATACAATGATGATGATTGATTGCTAACTGATGTGACATCTCAATGCATCGTCCAAATATTTAAAAATAAATGCTTCCCCACGATGACAAGAATGAAATGGGTGGTGTATTTATGAGCCAGAGTTGAAGTGAATTATATCACATGCTGATTGCATAATTGTTGCACATTCTGGAAGATTTCGCTGAGGACAAGTAGAAAGGAAAAGCTAGAAATTCTCACGTAGCAAAAACCAATGGAGGAAAGACCCAAGTAAGTACACCAATCTCAGATGAGAAGTTGTATTTTTCAAAGGATTAAGAATTCGAACAATGGAGGAAAATGCAAAAAACCCAAAGCTAAGAAATAGAAAACTGAGAAGAGACTCTTGAATCAAGACCTGATAGATCAATGCCCTGGGTTGGGGCCAAGATCCAAGAGGGTTGCTCATATGAATCCTTTAATGGATAGATTATTAGATAAACATAAAGGCTTGGGAGATATTTGGACACCACGACGCGGGTATGAGATTTTCATGTATTATTACAAGAAACAAAAACAATTTAGGTTTCAACTAGTCTGCAACCCGTGGAGGTTGAACTTGGGAAGACTTGTGGTGCCCAATGTGTTCGTAAATGTAGAATTAATTAAAGCTCTGGCTAGTAGATATGACCCCAAGAGAACTATCCAAGCACAAAATGGGGCTGACATGCTTGTTATTTATGAGGATTTAATTTCTAATGTGTTTCAATTGGAGTGTCCTATGAACTTTCCATTCACGATTAGAGATCTCTTGACAGAGTATCACCATATTGATACCAGCTACAAACGATGGAAACTACCCTTGCATAGGCCTAAGAATGAAGCAGGCCAACTTAGGAGGTTTTCGAGTAATGAAAACCCTCCTTTTCATGAGGACTTGTCTGAAGAATATTTTAGATACACTTATTATTCAGCTGGTCAGGTCTTGGGGGTAGAGGTCCCACCCCTCATGTATATTGCCCCAATGGTCTTAGATGCATACATACAAAGCAATGATGTCAGGTCATTCAATTATGCTAGATACTTGGCCAATGACCTAAATTGGGAGCTTGAAAAGATTAAAAACAATAGTGAATATATTCATTTCAAACATTATTCTCTGTTCATGCATTTGCTTATGCACAAGGGACATGTTAGAAGGGTCTGGAGTCAAGAATTAGGAATAAAAGATATAGATGAAAATGAGAACCTCAAACCTATACAGATGTGGATTTCATTCTGGGATAGTCGATTTGGTAGATCTCATTATCTTTATTTTTAGGAGTTTTTTTTTAAATCATTAATGGAGTGGTTGGGATATCCGCATGATTATAACTTATTCCTAGAAGTGCAAAAGTTTCAAAGACCAAAGGAAAATGACCCAAGGAAAAAGGTGGATCATAACTGGGGAGACTAGTATGCTTTTCTTGACTGCACAGTGATTAGGGTTTATGGGTTTGAAGGAACTCCACACTTGTTGCCACGAGTAGTTCCAGATAGAATTGCCTACTTAGAAATTGTGAGGCAATTGGAAAACTCTGATTCCAAAAACCTCAAAGGACACAACAAACAATTGATCATGTCCAGTACCTTATGTTTTGGAGACTTTACAGTGGTTGCAAATGAGGGATATGAGGAATTGATGCTAAATTAGCACAGGCTATCTCTTAAAAAAAGGGGAAAAGAGCAGGGAAGAGGGAAGGTTCTTGGATCTGCAACTAACTATGAATAGTGATCATGGAGGTTCTGCTATGGACAACTCCCTTCAAACAAGATTTCACTTAACCAAGAAATCTACAGTATCGTAAAATCTGTGCTATCTTCAAAGGTCTACAAATGTTTTACCATTCATCCACCATTTACATGCATGAATAAAGATAAAGATTCAAAGTGCAACTTCAAATTTCAGCTTAGACTAACTTTGCAAGGCCATTTACCAGCAGCAAACAACAAAAAGTATGGGCTGGAAGGCATCAACACAGCAAAAATTTCTATAATCACGGGACAACATGCCTAAAATCTATCAAAGCAAGGATACAACTAACTAAAACAACAATGCAAATCTAACTAAAACATCTAACAATGGAGATTGAATCATGAAACATGTGAAAAAATCAGAAAATACACTAAGTCAATATATTTTCATTATAAATTTCAGCAGCATGTCTTTACAACAACTCAACTCTCTTTTTGCAAATGAGAGGAGACCCCTATTGATGGTGCCCAAAAAGTTAAATGAATGGTCAAGATTGATTTCTACTGTGTATCCAAGATTCATTACAAAATAGGGTTTCACCTACCCCCAATATATTACAATTTAAAAATACATCTTTGTCGTTTCCCTATTTTGTCACTCAGTGTTGGCACTGTAGCATCTTGTCTTTTGCTGTAGCTACTCCTTTAGGGGCTCCTCATTGATAACAGGACTGTCCTCCTGCTTCTTTGAAGCTGCATATTTCATGAATTTTAGAATAACTGGCTGGAGCTTGTCTACCTCAATGATCTCATACCGCAGTATCTGGTAACTCCATTCTTTTGCATTATCTTCAAGCTTTTTCCAGTCTTCATCATATTTTACGCCCTAATCTCTGAATAGCTCTGATTGGTCAAAGGCACAAGCGACGAAACTCATGAATTCCATTGTTATTTCACTGGACATCCCATCCTCCATCTTCTTCTGAAAGTAAGGTTTTATCTTCTTTGGATCCATCTGCACTGCAGGCATATCATATTATGTCATCATCTTGAGATATCGGGCGCATTCCGCCCTAATTTCTTTGACCCATTCGATATCCAGATCCACCTTACTCATTAAATGTTCTAACCTTTCCTTTCTGTTGTCGAAATCCCGCCTCAACACATCCATCAGCCAGTGATCATCTCTTTTGAATGCAAGCTCCTTTTCCCATGTGGCTTTTGGTAACTGGAGGATGGCCTCAATCTTTGGATAGGTGGAGTCATACGTTGCAGGGAATTTGGTGCAGAGCTTCTTCATGCTCTCCAAAGATTGTTGTAGATCCAAAAACTTGTTCGCTGTTCGAACAACCCGGCTAATACCCATTTTCCCGACGTACAGGACCTGTCGGAACCAGCTCTTTGTAGTCCTATCCAAGTTCTTTCTTTTCTCCAACTTGTCAATTTTCTCTTTGAACAATAGTTGGGGTGGAGCCGCAAATGTGGTAGGAATGTCATCCATTGAAGACCATTGTTGAATGTAATCCGTTAGGGTGGCCACCTGTACTTTGAGTTCGTCCTTCGAGACCTTGTCCTATTTTATCAAGTGCACTATTGTAGCCACTGACTCCTCAAGGTGTCCTACCTTCTGCTCCCTGGTAGCGGTCCCCAAGTTGATGGTGGAAATGTTGTAGCTTATACCAACCTAGCCTTCCATGGGCGTTGCTATCTGTGCGGTTCAGGATCCCGAAGCATCCACCATTATTTTGGATCTTACTTTAGGCTGTCTCTTTTCTATTTGAGCTTTGTGCTCGGGCTAAGATAACCTCTAGCCTTGCTCTTGGATCCTTAGGA
This sequence comes from Sequoia sempervirens, assembly GCA_007258455.2. Classification (NCBI taxonomy): domain Eukaryota; kingdom Viridiplantae; phylum Streptophyta; class Pinopsida; order Cupressales; family Cupressaceae; genus Sequoia; species Sequoia sempervirens. The sequence goes on from VDFB02217030.1 coordinate 26,042, forward strand.
GCGAGAGTCCTCTTCTCAAGCTATTTTTCCAACCACTCGGGCATGGCAGATTATTCTTTTGATGGCTCTTAGTCTCCTTTACCCTTCTCTACGAGGCCCTCCGTTTGTGCACCTTTTACCTTGGTGTTGTCTCCCTCTTCCTCATCAGAATCTAAGACGAATGTGAGGCGTTTGATGGGAGGTTTAGTAATCAACTGTCCTCGGGGACTCCCTTCTTCCTCAATTTCCTTTTCCTTTATGTCTTCAATCTGTTCGTCTTTGTGCATGTACCCCTCGGGCTGGTCCTCTTCTTTGTCCTTTTCTTCTGTGGGAGGCGGCACAATCTCCAGTTGTTTTTCCTCTGCAGGAGTTTCTACAATTTCTGTTGTCTTGTTGCCCTCCTCCTCTTCTCTGAGAGGTGACCTTTCTACCTCTTCTTCATCGTGTTTTAGCTGTTGGACCATCTCTTCTTCAAGATCGTCATCTACGGTTTGTATGATGACCTTTCTGTCGGCATCCTCCTCCTCATCCCCGCTCTCGGAAGAGCCCGTTCCTTCCTCCTCGTATGCCACTCGATCAATATGACGATGCTCATACTTAGGGTGCTCATAATATTCATCATCCTACTCCTCAACTGACTTCGAGGTTTCTTGCTCCCACCTCTCTAATTCTTCAAATATCAGCATTTTGGCCTCCATTGTTGGTGATCCCACGAGAGGTTGCGAGGGTATGGCAGAAGCGAGGACCTGCGCTAAGGCAGCCTGAAGGGTGGGGTCCATAAAGATTTGGGAGAGCTCGGAAGGGAGGCTTTGCATGTGTTTCGAGAAAGCCTCAGGCAATGTGGGAGCGGGCATTGGTGCTACTATTGTGGCTAATTGAAGTGATGTAGGTAACATGGCAGCGGAGGAAGGACGAGTAGTCACAATGAAGGAGGAGTCAATCACGATTACGGGCTCGGTCGGAGGTGAAGGGGCAAGGTGGACTAAGATGTCCACCGGCGATGGGGATGTGGTGACCATGGTGAGGGGGACAGATGAGACTGAGAGAGCTTGAAGAGGTTCTAACGAAACCGTCCTTTCTTCGTCACCTTCTTGGATTACAGGTGGCTCCACAGTGCCCCCTATTTGCTTGGGCTTCTTGGAAGGTGAGCCTCCTGAGTCCTTCCTTGTGTAAACCTTAGGATCTGGAGATTGCTCTGCTTCTGTTCCCTTCCTCTTCTTTGATTTGGTGATAGAGAGAGACTTGGATGTCCCACCCATTGAAGTCGTGGCGGCAACATCCAAGGTGGCACTAGGTTCGCTCTTCAGCCCTTCATATGTTAGGACCACTCCTTGTTGCTTTAGTTGGCTCACTTGCCTATTAACCCATTCTTTGGTTTGGGCCATGATGGGTTTAGTCACGATGTCCAGGTCATCGACCTCTTGCTCATCCTAGTCGACTGCGGGCAGTGGTAAGTGGGCGATCGCATTATACCGGGGATCCATGACAGTGCTTTCATCTTCCTCTACTTGATCTGGTATTCAATCATCCTCATGTAGTGCCTGGCACGCACCTCTTTGTCATCCTAGCAATTTGCCCAGAAATCCTCGACATTATGTAAATGGGCGTATTCTAATCCCAGTGCTTTTCTTATGAGCCCATATGGGTCCATTCAGAGGTGAGCAGTATGTAGTTGGAAGTGGTACTCTGCCAGTTCCTTTTCTGAATTCCCAGCACACTAGGAGGTTTACAGTTTATACATGCCCTGCCCGAAGGTAAAGGTATAAGAGATCCCTGCCAAGTGCTTGCTGCTGAGGAGGGTGTGGACATGTTGCAGCTGCCGAGAGAGTTCTAATAGTATTATTTGGTCATTGGGGTACTGGGGTAGCTTGTTTGGTCTTTCAGTGAACCCTTAGGCACGAATGTATGTAAATTTGGGAAATTGCAGGTACAGAAAAGTGTATTGCTTTAGGAATGCCCGCGCGCTATGAGAAAATCTCCTCTCAAAATCTCCTCCCAGTAACCAGATGATGTGACCCATAAAGGCGTCGTTCACCCTGTAGTATTCCTTCTTGAAGTTCTGAAATTGGAGCTAGGGATATCGGTCATAGGCCTTCAGCTTTCGGCTCGACTCCTCCTCGGGCGCCACAAATAGCCCGGTATACTGCCTCTGCTCTGCCAGTGAATAGACTAGATAGGAGGTCATGTAGAATTTGGAGCTCTTTTTTATATTCATAAACTGCTCATGAAAGTAGTTGTTGATAATACCTCCCCAATAGAATGAGGTCTTCGTGGTGACATCTTCGTTCCCACGGATGATTTGATCAACGAAGTACACCATCCATTCTTGAAAGAATGCGATAGAAGGAAGGCCCATTACTCGGCTCAGCATGGTCACTAAGTCGTGATAGTCCTCATGGAAATCGTTGCGAAAGATTTCGTGAGGGACCTTTGCAGCACTGCATCTTTTCTCCTTGAGCCAGAATTGGTTTATCAATCTTCTGCAACCCATCGGGTCCTCATTCCAAGTCGCCTTTCCCTCCTCCATTGTGAGTACTTCCATTTCTTCAAAGGTAGGAATGTGGAAGGTCTTTGTGATTCCCTTAGCTGACATGTTAGCGAGAATGTTCCCATCTTTGTCAATGATGGTCCTCGTTTCAAGTTGGTAGGCCTGCCAGCAGGCCATGACGAGCTCAGGAGCAATAAGGGATGGGGGGAAACCTATAGCTTTTGCAATTCCACTCTACCTGATTAGTCTGGCATTATCAGTCCTTGGGTGAATTCTGACCCTTTTCTTGAACTCATCAATATCGACTTGGCCAATGTTGGTATCAGAGATTTCCTTCCAGTTTGTGGTGACTTTTGATCGCGGCGGTTCACCTTGGAATTGGAACTTCATTTTATCTTTATCCTCCTTCCCATGAGAAGTTTTGTCTGATTTCTTTCCTCTGTCTTTCTCTGCAGTTCCTCCCGAGGGTCCTGCACTTGATTCCATATAGCCTGCAAGCATGGACATAATGAGTATGACCGATTACAAAGGTATGAGCATTAGTCAAAACCCAATTTAGAAAAAGTATGATTGATGAAATCAAATGTTTTCCTCAAAATATCGTTATCCATTTACTAGAGGGACTTCAGACAATCCGGGCCTGGAGGGCTAGACTTCCCTGACAGAAATGTTGTTTTGGGGAGGCAATCAAGGTAGCGTGATCCAGATGATTTGTTGACTTCAAATTTTGGTGGTTTGAGGGGCTCATGTTGAAGAAGGCTGAATTTAAGCACGTGGGTCGAGATTAGATTTCAAGTTTGAGGTCGTTTAGGTCACTTTTGGGGCCCTCGGAAGATTAGGCTCGAAAAGCTGTCAGACTTTCGCTGTTTGAAACAGTCGGCCAGAAACGGAGTTCCGGGGACGAAACTCTTGAGATCGGGACCTGGAAGGCCAAAGGATGGCAGGCGGTTTGGGACCTGAGGGCCGGAAAGACGCTGATGTTTTGCCGTCAGAACGGAAACCCGGAAGGAGCGGTCCGGCGGACCGAACCGAGCATGAAGCTTGGACCTTGGGTTTTTGTTTGAAGCTTCTCTCGGTGAACAGGAGGGCAGAGCCCAAAGGTCGGAATGGTGGGTGCAATTTTCCCCATTTAGGGCAGCGGTCATAAGACAGAATTCCAGAATTCGGGGCCCGGGAGGCGGAAGGTCGTCGCATGATGGCTGTTTCGACTGGGCAAAGCCGCAATGGAGGTCCGCAAACTGGGACCCAGGATCGTGACAGAGGGTTATCCTTGTGCGAAGAACACCAGACGACGAGGCACAACGCGGGCCCTAGAGGTCGGGAAGGCGGGGTCACTCCACCATTTTGTGAACGGCGAACGCCTGGCGGAACTCCAGATGCGGAAGTCGGAGGTTCCAGGCCCGGGAAGGCAAAACGAAGGCTAATTTTTGAAGTTTGTATTGTGATTCTGACGGCAATCGGACGAAGGAAGTCTGAGGATCCGGTCCCAGGAGAGGGTGCGACCATCTACAAAAAAAAATTCTACGGTTTCAAAGGCAGCGAAAGGAAGACCCGAGCCTGGAAGGCACGAAGAACAGCCGCGACAAGGTTAGGTTCCAAATGCAGATTCGAGGGTGCTTTGGAGGTTTTTTGAGGATTCTAAGACATGGGTTTTCTAGGTGTTGCTTTTATCTATCTATCAAATGCATTTCAATCCAATTTATTGATTTTTAGGTGTTTTAAAATTATGAAAAAATTCTCGAGAGGGGAAGCGGCGAACCTACCTCAAAAGTCCAATGAGGGAAGTTGCTAAATCCACCAAGGATCGGCAAATGAAGGCGGCAGGCGCGAGGATGGAAATCGACGACGAACTCTTTGGGCAAGCGCTCTAACCTCCTCTATAATCCTGACAAGTGAAAATGACAGGTCGAGCCTTGATATTTATACCCCCTGCCATTAATGGCTTCATTTAATGTAGGTACGACCAGCAGAGTAGTTGGTGAGTTTGAAAATCACGGACGACGGCGGGAGATCTGGGGTCCGGGGGCCGAAAAGGCGCGAGGCGACGGCTGCTCAAAAACTGACTTTTAAGATCAGCGTTGAGGAGAGGTTTGGACCCTGGAAGGCGGAGCGCCGGTGAGTCTTTTCCGCTGTAAAAAATGACAAACGACGAAGAGAATTCTGGGAGCGGCAACCCGGAAGGCCGAGCCCGGGAGGGCCCGGAGCCACTGGCAGAAGAAAATTGCCAAGGAAAGCCCGAAAAGCCTCAGGGCTTAACCAAAGATGAGTGGGAAAAACATGATCACTTTAGGATGGGCTTCAAGGGTACGTCGACCATTAGGGACGCCAAAATAGAGGCACGCAAAATGAGGCGATGATAAAAAAATGAAACGACTTGGCAAGGCGAAAGAAAAGAGGGTCCCCGTTCCGAACGGAGCGTGTGTGCTGAGGGCACAACAAATGGTGACTCTACTAGGAAACGCTCCCGAGCATTCTAGGGATAAGCGTTCATTCTGAACCTAGAATCTCTGGTTTCGCAGGCCAAGAGTGGACCTTCAAGAGTGAACTGGGAGAACAAGAACCTTAGTTAGGTCAGTATAAGAGACATCTCAGAAGTGTGTGTGGCGTGGATTCATTCCTTTCCCCAGGATTGCGCCCAGTGGCTGCTAATCCAACCGAGCAAGCTACATGGATCGTACAACACCAAAAGTAACCTAGACATTACCCAGCTACCAGTCATACATCCATAGCCCCGACGAAGTTGTCATTGTGATCCCAAGGATATTGCTCTACTACCAGCCAGGCATCCATAGCCCCGATAGAGTTATCCGCACACCCATACGGTCGGTCAATTTTAGAATTTTCTTTCTTTTCATTTCTTTTGATATTTCTTCCAACTTGTCCCCTTTTCTTATCTTTTTCTTGACCATGTAAGCGCTGAAGCCTACAAGGGGTTTGGGAATCGCAGTGGTCACTAGAGAGGACTTTGGATTTTTCACTTACAAGGGGATCATAGTAGCCATTGTACAATCCTTAGAAATAGTTAACATGTTTTTGTGCGAGATCTGAGATATGCGTAAAGAGAGCCAACCAAGGGTCAGGTTCTAAAACAGAGTTCATACAAGGAGATCATTCCTAGGCGGCTTTCAAGGACCAATAGTCGAGAATGAATGTTTATCTAGAGAATATTAAGAATGAACAACAAAGCAAGCCATTCATTGAATTAGCACGGCCACCATAAAGAGACGGAGAACGTATTTCAAAATGAAACAGTTGGGAACAAGCAAAACAGAAAATAACAACGTAGTGAAACGCAAACAAAGCAAAAGACAACCTACTCTAACCTATATACAAGTATTTATAGAAAAGAGTCAGTGGGAGCTCAAGCTTGAAAGTAATGCTTCAGATGTTGCCTGTTGACTGGAAATGGGATATCTTCACCAGTTAAAGTCTTTAGGCGGAAAGCATTGTCTCCCAAAATTTTAGCTATTTGGAAGGGGCCAAGCCAAAGCTTGTTGAATTTGTTGTGCCCCCCTTTCCTTTCATGGGCCTTGTCCCAGTACAGGACTAAATCGGCAATTCTAAAGGCCTTGATCTTGGCTCGGCAGTCGAACCATCTCTTAACCACGCCTTGATGCTTGGCAAAATTTTCTATGGCATGGTCTCAAACTTCTTCTAAATGCAAGAGCTCAACTAACCGAGCTTCTCTACGATCCCCTCCTTCGTAGAAATTGTTGATAAATTGGAGAGTGGGAATCTTCAGGTGGATAGGAAATATGGGCTCTAGGCCATAAACAAGATAGAACAGGGAATCACCAAGGGCAGCCTTGTGGCGGGTGCGGTCTGCCCAAAGGGCGAAACGGAGTTGGGTGTGCCAGTCCTTGGGATTCCTATCTAGCAACTTCTTGATTACTGTGATCAGGTTCTTGTTTGTAGATTCAACAAGGCCATTGCCTTGAGGGTAGTAATTAGATAAAATTTAAGGACAATCCCGAAGTCGAAGGCCCAACCAACAAATTTTAATGAAGCAAAAGTAGGTCTATTATCACACACCAATGCATAAGGACAACCAAAGTGATTTAAAATGAAACTTTCCACAAAATTTGTAACTACCTCAGTTGTACATTGCTTACATACAATTGCTTATGTCCATCTAATACAGTAATCAGTAGCGATAAGAATATACCTGTATCTCGCGGATGATGGAGGGCTTACCAGACCGATGAAATCGAGGCCCCATTGCGCGAACGGTCTTACCTCCAGCACAGGCTACAGTGGGACAACAACATTCTTCTCTTTGGTGGCGGTTGTCTAACATGTGTGTAATGAGCGAACATGACAGTGAGCATCCTTGAAGACGATTGACCAATAATATCCTACCCTTAATATTTGATGAGAGGTGGAGGGCCCAGATCCATGACCAGTGCCGAACTTATCATGAAACTCCCTCAGGACACAGTTTGCTTCTTCCTTACCAAGGCATCTCAAGTAAATACCTTCATGATTTCTCTTGTATAAAATGGACCCCTGCAACATATAACCGTTATTTTTCAATCTAAGAACACACTTTTGGACTCCCTATAGATGAGGCAGACACTTGTGGTTCAACAAATAATAGACGACATTCTCGTACCATTCTCCTGGGGAAACATCCTCGAGTTGGTATTGCTGTACATTGAGTTCGGGTCCAGCCTATGTTGCTGCTTCAGCAATCATGTGGGTAAGTGCCTGTCCTCTCACCAACCTCATCGGCTGGATTTCCATATCATATTCCTGGAGCATGGTGACCCATTTGGCTCTTCGTTCACCCAATTCATTTTGCATGAGCAATGTTTTTACTGCTGGGTTGGGGACAATGGCGAACACTTTGTTACACAAGATATAATGCCAGAATTTCTTTACTCCCCGTACAAGGGAATATGCTTGCTTTTTCATGTTGTGGTATTGCAATTCAACATCCTTTAAGGGAGCACTCATGAAGGCAATCGGGTGCTCGCTACCTTCATCATCCTTTTGAGTCAAAATGCTAACATAGGAATGCTCTGAAGCGAATGAGTAGATGTAGAACGACTTCAGGTAATCTGGGCTAACTGGTACAGGTGCTTTAGCAATGGCCCGTTTGATTTCTTCAAAATCCTATTTGGCTTCGGGAGCCCATTCAACTTTGGCATCCTGCTTTAACATGGGGTTGAGTGGTTTAACAATCTCAGCAAAACCCGTGATGAACTTCCTAACAAAATTGATCTTTCCAAAGAAGGATTTTAATTCTTTCTTGCTACCCGGTGGTGGGATCTTCAGTAAGGACTGGATACGTTCAGGGTCTATAGAAATTCCTTACTCTGAAATGACATGTCCAAGCAATCTTCCTTCAATCATGCCAAAAATGCACTTTTTTGGGTTAAGGGAAACTCCAAACTCCCTACACCTTTGAAACACTTTGCATAAATCGAAGACATGATCACCTCGCCTTTTAGAGAATACAGTTAAATCATCCATATAGATGATTATGCACTTACCGATCAGATCTTTGAAGGCGATATCCATGGCACGTTGAAAGGTGGCGCCAGCGTTGATGAGCCCAAATGGCATCCTCCTGTAAGCGAATGTCCCCCACTTAGTGGTGAACATTGTTTTATGATGGTCTTTGTATTGTACCATCACCTGGTTGTACCCAGAATACCCATCAAGGAAAGACATCATTTGGGAGCCATTGACAATCTGTAGCACCTCATCCAATGAAGGCATTGGATAGTTTTCCTTTTCTGACGCTCTGTTCAGGTTACGAAAGTCCACACACAATCTGATTTCTCCATTCTTTTTTCTGATCGGGACCAAGTTGGCTACCCATGTGGAATGCCTGTCTGGGAAAATAATTCTTGTTGAAAGCAACTTCTGTACCTCTTTGTAAATGATGGGATCCAACAAGGCATTAATAGGGCGTTGCCGCTGGCGGAATGGCTTCACTTCTGTTTTGAGAGGGATAGTGTGCGTGATGATGGAGGTGTCATAAGTCTTGAGATTTTCGTAGCTCCATGCCACCACATTGTGATAATTTTGCAAAGCATAAATGATTCCCCTCTTTTCTTTGGGCGTGCACACCTTGCCAATAAACACATTTTTGGTCTCCTTGCCTGTCCCAAGGTTGTGAGCATCGCACTAGTTGCTTATAGCTTCCTTATTTGTCTATCGGTCCTGGTCTCTGATCTGGTCCAAATCAAATATGCATTCGAGCTGAACCATGCCTCTGGGAATCGTGTTGGTTTTGAGGTTGATAATCCCCTCTATGTCCAATTGGGCATCTTTAGGGTCAACTTCATCAATTATTTGGGTGGCGAAGACATTGGAACTCGTGATGAATTCAAGGATGTACTTATCGTCATTGAAGACCTGAAAGTGAGTGACATTGTCCAAGAAAGACGGTGTAGATGTCAACTCAACTGTAAACTTCTTAAACCCAGACAAGGAAAAGGGTTGTAGAGTGTTGGTTGCTTGAGCCAAGGCATCGGCTGTATGATTCTGAGCACGAGGGATCAATTGTATATTAAATGCATCTAAGCCTTCTAAGAGATCCCAAACCCTATGCCTATAGTTCGTGAGTCTTCTATCATGACAAGAATACAAATTTCTAACTTGTTTAACTACAAGTTCAGAGTCCCCGAATACTTGCAACATTTTAACTTTTTTTCAAATCCATAAGAAGACGATGCATTAATGCTTCGTATTTCGCTACATTATTGGTGCAATGAAATTGCAGCCTATGGGCAGCAAGAAAGGTCTTACCCATTGGACTAATGAGCTCGAACTCGGCACCAGCTCCTTGTTTTGATTTAGATCCATCAAATTAGAGCGTCCAAAATCTGGAAAGCTTTTTGACTTCGGGTTCAACTTGGCTCTGACTTCCTTTTGGCTGGGTGGTTGCTCCCGTAATCTTTTGGGAATCCTGTAGCCCGATGTGTTGAACAGTAGGTAATTCTGCTAGCACCTCCTTTGGTGTTTCCTCTAAGGGACAACAAATTTTTTGACATGCTCTACTGTTGTTTGACACAAGCAGCAATCAAACTCGGAGTGGGCGGCATTGTGAATTCTACATCAATTTGGAAGTAAGAGGTCCTGAAAATTCATATGGGCGCCCAAGCTGAGTTGGTCCCTTGCACATTTTTCCATGAATTCCTAGAAACCACTGAGTGGTCCCCAGTTGTCGCCTTCGTCAGTTTTATCGTCTAACTCTACCAGCATTTTTGTACTTGGAGGTATTTGAATAAAGTCGGTTGGAGGGCTGCACTGCACTAAGAGTACTTCTGCGGCATACTCATCTTGGGGTTCAAATCCGTCTAGATGGGCCAAGGGACAATAATTTCCCAATTTTGTCTCAACAAACAACACCTCGTTTAGGTTGTTGTACTATGTGATCATATATTTCATACGGGGCTTGCAGTCTACACGGATTTGATTTGGCAGTCCTTTCCATGGTAGCCACATGTGAGAATGGTCCATGGCAACATATCCATTCAATGTTTTGGTGAATTCTCTTCCCAGAATGATCCCATATGCATCGGGAATGTCAGCCACCTGAATATCAATGACTTGTTGTATCCTCGGATCCACATCAATTTGCATCGGGATCTGATTCATTTCTCCCACAATGTTAATCTTTGTTTTGTCCAGCTAAGTCACCTTCCTCTTAGAGGATGTGGGAGTAATTCCAAGAGCCTTACATACTGCCAAAGGCATAATGTTGGCAGACGCTCCCAAATCAAGCAGGCAGTTATGCAATTTTTTCCCAAATATTCGAATGGTGGTAAGGAAATGGGGGGTTTCCAATCTTCCTTGGAAGAGGCCCATGGGCGCGTCTACCTGAGCTACTTGAGCTTTGTTCTTATCGCCAGTTTTATCTTTAATCTGCCTAGATGGCTGATCTTTAGAATTCTGCCCATTATTCTGGTCTGGTTCCTTCTCCAGTTGTTTACCCGTAGACTAATTTAAGGGAACATCCTTCCTTTTCCCAGTATTATCATGTATTACAGGTTCTTGCCTAGGTTCTTCGAAGGTGACCTTTTTGGCCGAGGCCCCCTGTGTCGTGCTAGAATATGGGGTTCCATTGAGTACCCTAGAGAAGGCGTGCCTTATAGTGGGGACCTTGAGTAGTTCAAAGGCAGATAAACTGATTCTTACTTTCTTGAACTCTTCTGTCACATATTCACTCATCTGTTCAATCTCAAAGGCAAAGGTTCGACGTATTGCAGAGTTAGAAGGTTGGAATTCCCTTTGACTTGACTGATTTTGGGGTTGGCCTGGAGGCTGATTTTGCGCCTGATTTTGAGGCCTATCCTTGTCGAGATATTGGGTGGGTATATGGGGAAGCCCAGGATTATTACTGACATTAGGGTCAGGCGGGGTAGTAAAATTGTTCGGTGGAGTAGAAGTTGTAAAGGGTCCACCTACCTGCCTATTTCTGAGGAAGTAGGGGGTTGTTCTCTAGTGAAACATGTGAATTTCATCTACGTACAGTTCTTCCTCATCTACTGGACCATTATCTACTGAATCGAAAAGTTGAGCCAAAGTTTGCTCGTTACTTATGTCTTGCACTTCTTCACTTTTAACAGGAGTAGGCTCGACCTTGGGCCAATTATGGTCACTTCGTGGAAATGATGCCTAGTTTACCACAAGATAGGAGGAATCATAAGGCTCAGACGGAACGATGTCTCTGCAACTGGTACTATCAGAAGCATTTTGGACCTCAATTTGAAAGATTCCCGCAACTGTCTAGAATTCAGGGCAATCCAACTTGGAATGTCTGCTGGTCTTGTGAATTCGACACCATCCGGACAAGGCTGCCTTGGCGAGGTACACCCCACTAGTCGTTCTCTCATTGTTGGCCGACTGATCAAGAGGAGTAGGGACGCCTCCATTACTGGGCTTCGTATTCCACGTGCGGTTCTGCCTCTAAGAAGGTCTCATCTCAGAACTTTGATTCAGGTTCTGTCCTCTATCATAATTCTGCCCAGAAGAGGTGCTGGCTTCCCGATTGTCCCTGTTGTCTCGGCTATCCTGACTAAGATTGGCCTGGAGGTTACGCTGGGATGCCTGCAACTGATTATTTTGATTCTTTAATTGTGTCATTTCCATGGACATTTTCTTTATCATATCTGTCAGCTCTTCCAATTTGTCTTTCTCAGTAGTGTTGCTTGGCTGCAGTGCCAGATTTTGGAGAAAGACAAACAGAGCTACTGGTGATTCTGATGCACTTGAGGGAATTTCGGTCTTGAAAAAAAATAGTGGTGCTTGCGGTTATTGAGAATACACCTATTGTTGTTGGGGAGCCCGAGTGTAACTTTGTTGTTGTTGGTACTACAAATTAGAAGGCACATGAGGTGTGTAATTCATTGGCTGTCCGGGGTGCAAAATGATGGGTAGCTGAGGCACGTGGTTCATAAAAGGGGTCTGATTAGCGAATGCTTGGTTTAAACCTTGAATATGCATCGGGTGATCTACTGGTCCCAAAGAAGGCAGCAGGTCAGAGATATTTTTCCCCAAATCTGCACTGGCAGTAACAACCTCTATATAGGCAGTCACTAATGAGGTGAGTGGCGGATGCATCCTCTTTACCAAGGTTGACGTAAGGTTGTCCAATGCCGCATAATAGACTGGGAGGGCCATGACATCATTATGAAGGTATGAGTCTTGAAGCCTTGTGAAGGCACGATGAAAGTGGTCATTAAAGGACCCAATGGGTTTGTTGACTTCCCTCCTAACGAACATAAACTACCTATATAACTCTAAGGGGCTAATTTGGATCTTCTATTTTTGCAAAAAAGCATTCTTCATTAGGTTCCATGAGGTAACAGATCCCCTCGGCTGATTGATGTACCAATAGAAGGCTTCCTCGCCCAACGAATGTGGAAAAAGGCGGCATGCAACATCTTCATGATCGACTTGCATTTCAGTGACTGTTGTTTCAAATATTTTGATGTGCTCTTCAACTGTCCTTTACGGGTCATGAGGATTGAACTTCGAACAAAAGCCTTCCAGATTCTTGGTCATATCATGATAAGCGGCGAAGTGTATCGGCGAAGGATTTTGTGCCAGCCAAGCCATGGTGGGAGGCGGAGGTGGTATCTTCTGTTGAGGAATGACAATCTGTAGTTGCACCTGTAGGAGGACAACAGCCTGGGCTACAATCATTTGGACTGTACCTTGGGCTTGAAAGGCCGGGAGATAGGCAACTCACTGGCTGCCGAAGATGGGGGGTGGAGATGCAGTTTTGAGTGGTCGGGAAGACAAGGAGGAGGAAGCAGCGTTCCCTCCCTTAGTTCGTTTTACCCTTGTAGGAGGCTGCAACTCTCAGAATTCTTCCTTATTTGGTGCAGACCGTAAAACTCTTTGAAATATTTATGGGGAGAACGATCCAATTCAATCCAGCTTCACAAGGCCCTCCTTCTAGTGTTAGTTCTGTTGATGGGTGTCTTATGCACTTCTCAACATAGGCAGTGCATAGGTACACTACCTCTCTTGAAAGGAAATCTCCAACTGCAAGCTGCTGAAAATCTCCCCAAGGTCTCTTGGGTGTTAGGTCATGACTTGCACATAATTGCTTAATGGATGTTTGGTGTGATTTTGTTGGTAATCACAAGGCGGAATTATGTAGCTGGAGGCGAGATGGATCTTTAAATTTGAAGTTTCTAAGATGGGAAACAAAGTGTATTCTATTGCAGGTTCGAACAACAATCCAAAACTTCGATATTTTCTTCAAGTTTGGCTTTACAATGTGCAATGAACCTTAACACATGTTATCTCTTAAAAAAAGGGGAAAAGAGCAGGGAAGAGAGAAGGTTCCTGGATCTGCAACTAACTATGAACAGTGATCATGGAGGTTCTGCTATGGACAACTCCCTTCAAACAAGATTCCACTTAACCAAGAAATCTACAGTATCGTAAAATTTGTGCTATCTTCAAAGGTTTGCAAATATTTTATCATTCATCCACCATTTACATGCATGAATAAAGATAAATATTCAAACTGTAGCTTCAAATTTCAGCCCAGGCTAACTTTGCAAGGCCATTTACCAGTAGCAAACAACAAAAAGTATGGGCTGGAAGGCATCAACACAGCAAAAATTTCTATAATCACGAGACAACATGACTAAAATCTATTAAAGAAAAGATACAACTAACTAAAACAACAATTTGAATCTAACTAAAACATCTAACAATGGAGATTGAACCATGAAACATGTGAAAAAATCAGAAAATACACCAAGTCAATATATTTTCATTATAAATTTCAGTAGCATGTCTTTACAACAACTCAACTCTCTTTTTGCAAATGAGAGGAGACCCCTATTTATAGTGCCCAAAAAGTTAAATGAATGGTCAAGATTGATTTCTATTTTGTAGCCAAGATTCATTATAAAATAGGGTTTCACCTACCCCCAATATATTACAATTTAAAAATACATCTTTGTCTTTTCCCTAATTTGTCACTTAGTGTTGGCATTGTAGCATCTTGTCTTTTGCCGATTGCTCTTTTGTTGTAGCTACTCCTTCGGGGGCTCCTCATTGATAATAGGGTTTTCCTCCTGCTTCTTTGAAGTTGCATATTCCATGAATTTTAGAATAACTAGCTGGAACTCGTCTACCTCAATGATCTCATACCGCAGCATCTGGTAACTCCATTCTTTTGCATTATCTTCAAGCTTTTTCCAGTCTTCATCATATTTTACGCCTTGATCTCTGAACAACTCTGATTGGTCGAAGGCACGGGCTGTGAAAATCATGAATTCCATTATTATTTCACTGGACATCCCATCCTCCATCTTCTTTTGAAAGTAAGGTTTTATCTTCTCTGCATCCATCAACACTGCGGGCATATCATATTCTGTCATCAGCTTGAGATATCGGGCGCATTCTGCCCTAATTTATTTGACCCATTCGATATGCGGATCCACCTTACTCATTATCTATTCTAACCTTTCCTTTATGTTGTCGAAATCCCGCCTCCACACATCCATCAACCAATGATCATCTCTTTTGAATGCAAGCTCCTTTTCCCATGTGGCTTTTGGTAACTAGAGGATGGCCTCAATCTTTGGATAGGTGGACTCATACGTTGCAGGGAAGTCAGTGCAGAGCTTCTTTGTTCTCTCCAAATATTGTTGTAGATCCAAGAACTTGTTGGCTATTCGAATAGCCTGGCTAATACCCATGTTCCCGACGTACAAGACTTGTCGAAACCATCTCTCTGTAGTCTTGTCCAAGTTCTTTCTTTTTTCCAACTTATCAATTTTCTCTTTGGATAGTAGTTGGGGTGGAGCCACAGATGTGGTAGGCATGTCATCCACTGAAGACCATTTCTGAATGTAATTCGTTAGGGCGGCCACCTGTGCTTTGAGTTCTTCCTTCGAGACGTTGTGTTGTTTTATCAAGTGCATTATTGTAGCCACTGAATCCTCAAGGTGTCCTACCTTCTGCTCCCTAGTAGCGGTCCCCAAGTTGATGGTGGAAATGTTGTAGCTTATACCAGCCTAGCCTTCCACGGGCGTTGCTATCTGTGCGGTTCGGAATCCCGAAGCATCCATCGTTATTTTGGATCTTACTTTAGGCTTTTTCTCTTTTCTAATTGAGCTTTGTGCTCGAGCTAGGATAGCCTCTAGCCTTGCTCTTGGATCCTTAGGAGCAAGAGTCCTCTTCTCAAGCTGTTTTTCCAACCACTTGGGCATGGCAGATTCTTCTTTTGATGGCTCTTGGTCACCTTTACCCTTCTTCGCGAGGCCCTCCGTTTGTGCACCTTTTACCTTGGTGTTGTCTCCCTCTTCCTCATCAGAATCTAAGATGAATGTGAGGTGTTTGACGAGAGGTTTAGTAATCAACTGTCCTCGGGGACTCCCTTCTTCCTCAATTTCCTTTTCCTTTATGTCTTCAATCTGTTCGTCTTTGTGCATGTACCCCTCGGGTTGGTCCTCTTCTTTGTCCTTTTCTTTTGTGGGAGACGGCACAATCTCCAGTTGTTTTTCCTTTGCAGAAGTTTCTACAATTTATGTTGTATTGTTGCCCTCCTCCTCTTCTCTGAGAGGTGACCTTTCTGCCTCTTCTTCACCGTGTTTTAGCTGTCGCGCCATCTCTTCTTCAAGATCACCATCAAAGGTTTGTATGATGACCTTTCCGCCGGCATCCTCCTCATCCCTGCTCTTGGAAGAGCCTGTTCCTTCCTCGTATGCCACCTGATCAATATGACGATGCTCATACTCAAGGTACTCATAATATTCATTAGCCTCCTCCTCAACTGACTTCGAGGTTTCTTGCTCTCGCCTCTCTAATTCTTCGGATATCAGCATTGTGGCCTCCATTGCTGGTGGTCCCACAAGAGGTTGTGAGGGTGCGCCAGAAGCGAGGACCTGCGCTAAGGCAACCTGAAGGGTGGGGTCCATCAAGATTTGGGAGAGCTTGGAAGGGAGGCTTTGCATGTGTTTCGAGAAAGCCTCAAGCAATGTGGGAGCGGGCATTGGTGCTGCTATTGTGGCTAATGGGAGCGATGTAGGTAACATGGCAGTGGAGGAAGGAGGAGTAGTCACAGCGGAGGAGGAGTCAATCACTATTACGAGCTCGGTCAGAGGTGAAGGGGCAAGGTTGACTAAGATGTCCACCGCCGATGGGGATTTGGCGACCATGGTGAGGGGGACAGATGATGGGGCAGTTGAGACCGAGAGAGCTTGAAGAGGTTCTAATGGAACTGTCCTTTCTTTGTCACCTTCTTGGATTACAGGTGGCTCCACAGTGCCCCCTGTTCACTTGGGCTTCTTGGAAGGTGAGCCTCCTGAGTCCTTCCTTGTGTAAACCTTGGGATCTGGAGATTGCTCTTCTTTCGTTCCCTTCCTCTTCTTTGATTTGGTGATAGAGGGAGACTTGGATGTCCCACCCGTTGAAGTCATGGCAGCGACATCCAAGGTGGCACTGGGTTCACTCTTCAACCCTTCATATGTTAGGACAACTCCCTGTTGCTTTAGTTGGCTCACTTGCCTATTAACCCATTCTTTGGTTCGGGCCATGATGGGTTAAGTCACGATGTCCAGGTCATCGACCTCCTGCTCATCCCAGTCGACTGTGAGTAGCGGTAAGTGGGCGATCGCATTATATCAGGGATCCATGACAGTGCTTTCATCTTCCTCTACTTGATCTGGTATGGGGAACAGTTGCACCCTTCTTACGAAGTATGCAATTATCCTCATGTAGTGCCTGACATGCACCTCTTTGTCATCCTGACAATTTGCCCAGAAATCCTCAACATTATGTAAATGGGCGTATTCTAATCCCAGTGCTTTTCTTACGTGCCCATATGGGTCCATTCACGAGCGAGTAGTGTTTAGTTGGAAGTGGTACTCTGCCAGTTCCTTTTCTGGATTCCTAGCACACTAGGAGGTTTGCAGTTTATACATGCCCTGCCCAAAGGTAAAGGGATAAGAGATCCCTGCCAAGTGCTTGCTGCTAAGGAGGGTGTGGACATGTTGCAGCTGTCGAGAGAGTTCTAATAGTATTATCTGGTCATTGGGGTACCGGGGCAGCTTATTCAGTCTTTCAATGAACCCTTGGGCGCGAATGTATGTAAACTTGGGGAATTGTAGGTACATGAAAGCATATTGCTTTAGGAATTCCCACGCGCTGTGAGAAACTCTCCTCTCAAAATCTCCTCCCAGTAACTGGATGATGTGACCCATAAAGGCGTCATTCACCCTACAGTATTCCTTCTTGAAGTTCCAGAATTGGAGCTGGGGATATCGGTCATAGGCCTTCAAATTTTGGCCCGGCTCCTCCTCGGGCACCACAAATAGCCCTCTATACTACCTCTGATCTGCCAGTGAATAGACTAGATAGGAGGTCATGTAGAATTTGGAGCTCTTTTTTATATTCATAAACTGCTCATGAAAACAGTTGTTGATAATACCTCCCCAGTAGAATGAGGCCTTCGTGGTGACATCTTCATTCCCGCAGATGATTTGTTCAACAAAGTACACCATCCATTCTTGAAAGAATGTGGCAGAAGGAAGGCCCATTACTCGGCTCAACATGGTCACTAAGTCGTGATAGTCCTCATGGAAATCGCTGCAAAAGAGTTCGTGAGGGACCTTTGCAGCACTGCCTCTTTTCTCCTTGAGCCAGAACTGGTTTATCAATCTTCTGCAACCCATCGGGTCCTCATTCCAAGTCGCCTTTCCCTCCTCCATTGTGAGTACTTCCATTTCTTCAAAGGTAGGAATGTGGAAGGTCTTTGTGATCCCCTCGGCTGACATGTCAGCGAGAATGTTCCCATCTCTGTCAATGGTGGTCCTCGTTTTAGGTTGGTAGGCCTGCCGGTAGGCCATGATGAGCTCAGGAGCAATAAGGGATGGGGGGAAACCTGTAGCTTTTGCAATTCCGCTCTGCCTGATTAGTCTAGCATTATCGGTCCTTGGGTGAATTCTGACCCTTTTCTTGAACTCATCAATATCGACCTAGTCAATGTTGGTGTCAGAGATTTCCTTCTAGTATGTGGTGACTTTTGATCGTAGCGGTTCACCTTGGAACTAGAACTTCATTTGGTCTTTATCCTCCTTCCCACGAGGATTTTTTCCTGATTTCTTTCCTTTGTCTTTCTCTGTAGTTCCTCCTAAGGGTCCTGCACTTGATTCCATATAGCTTGCAAGCATGGACATAATGAGTATGACCGATTACAAAGGTATGAGCGTTATTCAAAACCCAATTTAGACAAAGTATGATTGATGAAATCAAATGTTTTCCTCAAAATATCATTATCCACTTATTGGAGGGACTTCGGACAATCCGGGCCTGGAGGGCAGGACTTCCCTGACAGAAATGTTTTTTTGCGGAGGCCATCAGGGTAGCATGATCCAAATGATTTATCGACTTCAAATTTTGGTGGTTTGAGGGGCTCATGTTGAAGAGGGCTGAATTTAAGCACGTGGGTCAAGATTAGATTTCAAGTTTGAGGTCGTTTAGGTCACTTTTGGGGCCCCCGGAAGTTCAGGCTTAGAAAGTTTTCAGATGTTCGCTATTTGAAACAGCTAGCCAGAAACAGAGTGCTGGGGATGAAACTCTGGAAGGCCAAAGGAGGGCAGGCAGTTCGGGACCTGAGGGCCGGAAAGACGCTGAGGTTTTGCCGTCGAAACAGAAATTGGGAAGGAGAGGTCTGGCGGACCAGACCCGGCATGAAGCTTGGACCCCGAATTTTCGTTTGAAACTTCTCTTGGCGAACAGGAGGGCGGAGCCCAAAGGCCGGAATGGCAGGCACGATTTTCCCCATTTAGGGTAGTAGTCATAGGACGAAATTATGGAATTCGAGGCCCGGCAGGAGAAAATATATTTTTAGTTCAATTATGTGTTTCACGGCGAACGAGGGCTTAGGGCCCGGGAGGTGAAAGGTCGTCACCTGATGGTCGTTTCGACCGGGAAAAGTCGCAACAGAGATTCACAGATGGAAGTCTGCGGACCGAGACCCAAGATCGTGACAGAGGGTTATCCTTGTGCGAAGAACATCAGACGGCGAGGCACAACACAGGCCCCGGGGGTCGGGAAGGTGGGGTCACTCCACCGTTTTTTGAATGACGAATGCCTTGAAGAACTCCATACGCGGAAGTCTGAGGTTCCGGGCCCGAGAAGGCCAAATGGAGGCCAATTTTCGAAGTTTGTATTGTGATTCCGACGACAATCAGACGAAGGAAGTTTGAGGATCCGGGCCCCGGAGAGGGTGCAACCTCCTACAAAAATATTTTCTAAGGTTTCAAAGGCAGCGAAAGGAAGACCCGGGCCCAGAAGGTGCGAACGCCCCCTGGGCGAAGAACAACCACGACAAGGTTAGGTTCTGGATGCAAATTTGAGGGTGCTTTGGAGGTTTTCCAAGGATTTTAAGACATGGGTTTTCTAGGTGTTGTTTTTATCTATTTATCCAATGCATTTTAATCCAATTTATTGATTTTTAGGCATTTTAAAATTACAAAAAACTTCTCGGGAGGGGAAGCGGCAAACCTACCTCAGAAGTCCGATGAGGGAAGCTGCTAAATCCACCAAAGATCGACAAATGAAGGCAGTGGGTGTGAGGGCGGCGATCGACGAAGGCAACAAACTCTTTGGGCAAGCGCTTTGACCTCCTTTGCAATCCTAACAAGTGAAAATGACAGGTCGAGCCTTGATATTTATACCCCTTCCATTAATGGCTTCATTTAATGCAGGTACGACCAACAAAGTGGTTGGTGAGTTCAAAAATCACAGACGGCGGTGGGAGATCCGGGGTCTGTTGGTCAGAAAGGCGTGAGGCGATGGCTGTTCAGAAACTGACTTTTAAGATTGGCGGTGAGGAGAGGTTCGAACCCCGGAAGGCGGAGCGCCGGCGAGTCTTCGCCGCCATCGAAAACAGCGAATGGCGAAGGGAATTCCAAGAGCGGCGACCCAGACGACACGGAAGTAGTCCTAAATTTTCAAAAGAAACACAGTGGCAGTTGTTGGACCGG
Organism: Sequoia sempervirens; assembly: GCA_007258455.2. NCBI lineage: Eukaryota > Viridiplantae > Streptophyta > Pinopsida > Cupressales > Cupressaceae > Sequoia > Sequoia sempervirens. The sequence goes on from VDFB02217030.1 coordinate 45,983, forward strand.
GGCCTAGGTTCAGAAAGGCGGACGCCTTTCGCCGTTTGTGAACGGCAAACCCCGAGAGGAAGCCCAAAGGCAGAAATCCGAAAGGTCGAGCCCGGGAGGGCCCGGAGCCACTAGCAGAAGAAAACTGCCAAGGAAAGCCCGAAAAGCCTCAAGGCTTAACCAAAGATGAGTGGGAAAAACATGATCACTTTAGGATGGGCTTTAGGGGTACACCGACCATTAGAGACGCCAATACGGGGGCACGTAGAACGAGGCGATGATAAAAAAATGAAACGACCCAGCAGGGTGAAAGAAAAGAGGGTCCCCGTTCCGAACGGGGCGTGTGTGCTAAGGGCACAACAATATGGATGAAGTGGTAAATAATGTGCCTTCATTTGTCTTTGATGCCCCTCATGCAACCTATTCAGGAGTGTAGGCTGAAGATATAAAACCCTTAGATTATATCCCTTCACAGCCAACTCCTGATGTGAGTTTTTCTGTAGATACTGATATGAGTGAAGAAGTGGAGAGTGATGAGGAAAGTGATGAGGAAGAGAAAGTACAACAAATAAGTGCTCCTATAATTTTACGGTATGAGCCTCCTCAGGAACACAATGTTGTAAGATTTGAAGCATCAGATGAATTATCAGATGATGTTAGGGTCAAGGCTGGACAAGAGTTCATTTCTGATGGAGATTTTGTTAAGTCTCCTGAGTTTAAATCATTTTTTTACGAATATAAAGGCAATAAAATGAGACAAAAGATGCAAAATGTCACTCCTGAATGAGACGTTGTTGTTTTGAAAGAATTGAAAAAATAAATAGACAAAGAGATGGAGTCCATCACTCCTAAGAGAGGGAGAGAGTTACTCCAAGAAGCTGGAGTATTGCTTTTTCCCGGATGGGATATAAGCTTTGCAATTGTGTTTGATAGTTTCAGAAAGAGATGAGATAAAATAATGAATTTAAAAGATGAAGCAAGTGACAAGATGTATTCAGGATCTGGATACAATCTAGATGAGGCCACCTTGCTTATTTGGTCACTATACCCCTATGACAAAATACCAGTTGTGATTGATAATCCAAACCAAATGTTTGGAAATCTCTTGGTTCAAAAAGTAGGGGATACCAACCCCATGGACACAACAGAGTTGAATGTCAATGTGGCAAATTTCACCAAGGCACTGATTAATAAGCTGGTTAAAAAAAATGACAGGTTGAAGAAGGAATTATCGCATCAAAGAGAAAGATCATCTTCCTCTTCCACACCAGAATTGTACTCCCCATGGCTTGAGAAAGATAAGAGAGTATTGGATGCAATGGCTGATACAACTTATTGGAAGCAGTGCCACCTAAAATCTCAGGAAAAATGTAAAGAATTGGAGAAGGAAGTCAAAACCATCAAGTATAAGACTGCATCTGAAATGATCAAGGGAAGATTCAATAAGATGATGAAATGTGCAGATGAATATTGGAGGCAATTTAAACAGGTATTCTCAGCATTAGAGGAGAACGAACGATTACAGGAGAGAATAATCAAAAAGAGACAAGAGCTTCAAGACAAGCAAATCCTGAAAGGACAGACAATGCAGAAACATAACAAATTGGTAGAAACACACAATGGATATCATAAGAGGCTTGTCAAGGATTTTGAGTGCTTCAATTTGACTCCAACACCCTATGATGATATGGGAATTCCTCGAGAATATGATGATTGGAAGGAAGATTTTAATGTGATTCTGACTACTGCATATCAAGAGATCAATGACGAGGATATGATTTTACAAAATACTCACAACCAGCTCAAGAAGATGATGTATAGGGAGTATGATATGAGAGAGGTGATCTCCAATGCAAATACTTGTGCTGAACAAGAATACATCCATCACCTCTCTGCATTCAATTTGTTCCTCAACCAAACTATGGATACACCAGACATAACAGGGCAACCATTAGGATGAAAGGAGTCAACCGACGACATGGGCACCATATCATGGAGTAGAAGCTTTGAACAGATCTTAGGTGGTCATGGGCTTCTGCTTGGAGATTAATGGATCGATGCATTTAGTTGCTGCAATATTTCATTTTCTTAATTATGTTTAGTTATCAAACAACATGAATTTTTGTAACGGGTCTATAGCTTGTTGCCTCTCACATATATATGAGAGACCAAGACCTGAATAGATCATCGAATAGATGATCCATCTCATATAAAAAACTACTGTTATAATGCATATTATTCAAAGATAAATATAATGGAGAAGGTTATGCATAATTGTTAATTTTCTTTCAAGTGTTCAACTGTTGTGTGGATTTATATGCTTATATGTTATTTGGTTGTCTCCGAAGTGGCTATTTATGTTATTCAAATTGAGTGTGTGGAAATACATTTAATTTGTCAATACAAATTTGTTGTAGTTGTGTGACATTGTTGACTGGTTTCGGTGTGCAGAAGAATTAAAATTCCTTTTAAGAAATCAAATTTGATAGGTTCATGTTTGGATTAAAGTCCTTTTGAATAGATTGTCTTAATTGGTTTCCTTTCACATTTGAATTAAATCCTTTCACAACTTCACAGTACCATAAGGGGATATCACTAGGATTACTAAGAGTCCAAATAATTGGCATACTTTCACGTTTTCATAAGGTGCAAACATTCAAAGTGCCCAATTGTTCGAGTTAAGCTAAAGAGTGAATCTACCTATCTTACAGAACCCTATCTCCAAAATCATCATTCATCCCTCCACTCCATCCACCCAATAGAAGTAGGCACTAGTAATATTACATACAAAATACAACTCACAAACTTGAACTCTCAATTACTCTCACTAGTAGTTAGACATTAAAACTCTGCATCTACTTCATCTCACGTGCCATAGTAAGTAGATTGCTCAATCTAGGAACCATATCTATCTGCAAATCTTCCTTATTGTTCAGGTATACCCGCCTAGGTCTGGAAGAGCTTGAAGAGTAGAAGGTAATTAGTCCTGCCTACCTTGTTCGTGGGCCAAAGGTGTATTAAGGGATTGACACCCCCTTATGGTTTAAAACCTACACTTTGAGACCTAACACTAGTGATGATGGCCTAGGATTTTTCATCAAAATATATGCACGAATATCATGGTTTAACTACATCTCACTGTCCTTGTCATGATGAGAAGGTAGAGGTAGATTTCAACAAGAGCCTCCATTGTTTGAATTGACCTCAAACAATACCTTCAACCTCGACTTATGTCATTACATATAATGACATTTCCCCAATTGTCTGTATTATTTAATCACACAATAAGGGGCCTTTAGAGCCCAACGGTACCTGCCCAATCTACATATACCTTCGGTGTTAATGAAAATCATAGGCAGAAGTGAAAGTGTTAGGAAGGTAGGTATATTTCATCTAGATTTTTTTCATTGTCAAAATACGTCTACCTTAATTGATGCAAATTTTTTCATGAGATTTATGCATGATCACTATTGCTATCTATGCTCTACTGGTTTGATATGCCCATGATTTGTTGCCTACAGTACTTGAATAATGACTCTCTATGAATAACCCAAGTATAGTGCTTTAATTGCTTTCAAACATAAAGTGGGTGGTAGGTGTTGCTTTATGTGATAACCATACATGACTTAGTTAAGAAATGGGAATCTCACTTATAAGATTTTCTCAATGAATTGGGATCCTATATGCAAATACATGATGTCTATCTTTTTCATTTTTCCTTTTTCAGGTCCACTCTTGAAAGCTCCTAAGTGGTTGAAGAGATCACCAATTGGTGTCAATTTTGGATTTGGAGGAAAGCTTGCTTCATTTCAGCCCGGTACAATGTCACAAATTGTTGTTGGCTCTTCTGAGGTAGAGTACAATTTATTCTTTGGTACATGTCATTAAGATGATATATGGTCTTATTTTTCTGCTATTTTCATAGGTATATATACACAATCTCGTTATTGAGGACAATCTGGTGCTTCGTTCAACAGAGTTTGAAGCTGCAATAGCAGATGGTGAAAAATCATCATTGAGAGCTTTGTGCAATAAGAAGTCTTAGGATTCTCAGTTACTTATTTGTGGATACTTTTTGAATGGGATTAATAACAATTTACATTCATTTGTATTGTTTCAATTGCAAATTTTTGGTTTTTGCATTAATTTAGTTTGGAAGAAGAGAGGGAGACATGGAATTTCCTAAGAGTCATGTTTGAAGATGAAGGCAATGCTAGGAAAAATCTACTTGAGCACCTTGGATTTCAAGTGCAATCAACAGAGAATCAAGAATTACAGGAAGCTCAATCTGCCAACATTCACGATATTAGCAGTTAAATAATCAATAATGTCACTCTTGATGATATAACACAATTAGATCCATCAATTCAGTCAAAAGGTGGACAAGATGTTACATCCCCCAGAGACAATGGCAAGGATTTTTTTGATAATTTGCATAGACCGAAAGAAGATTCCTCACTTCCTCTCATTGAAAATGATTTTGTTGTTGGGAAGGATACCCTAGGCAATGGAGAAGAGGTGCAACATGAAGCTACTAAAGATTGGATTGAATACTAAGAATGCAATGAAGCCATTCAAATTTCTTTAGTTGTTGGTGATTATAAGGGAGTAGTCATGCAATGCCTGTCAGCAAACAAGATGGCAGATGCATTTCTCATTGCTCATGTTGGGGGGAGTTCTTTACAGGAGAAAACTCGTGATGAATATTTAAGAAAAACGAATTGTTCCTATCTTAATGTTATGCTTCTATACTAATTGCATGGCATTTGCAACGTCTTAAAGTCTTTTAATGTTTTATGTTTTACCATCCTTCTTGTATTCAACTATCTAGATTTTAGAAGGCTAACTAGCTCTGTTTATCTAAAATATATTTCTTTCTGTGGAATATTTTATGACTTAACACTATTAGTGCAGGTGGTTTATGCTATGGTTAATAATGATCTTACTGGACTTGTGAACAACAGGCCTTTGAAATCCTAGAAAGAAACTCTTGCTTTACTTTGTACACTAAGTGTTTTTTCCCACAAAAATCAGTTAAACAAAAAATTATGTAAATTGGATAATGCAATTTTGATTTGGAGCAAATTGTACTTGACAATAAGTTTTTTTTATAACTCATTTCTAATTTCTATGAGTGTAGTTTGAAGCTTTTGATATAATGAGAAAGCGTACAAATTTATGCATTGTATCATACAATTGTGTACATTATTTTCAAACATTTATCATGCTTGTATCATAGATACAAGACTTGGACGTAAAACAGTCTTGGCAGGTTGATTTTTGACTTAAGACTTGGAGGACTCGACACAGACTTGGTAGGCTGAATTTTTGACTTGGACATTGAAGGTAGGTTTTCAAATCAAATAAACCCTACCCCATAGAGTGATGTGTGTTTTCCATTAAATTTTCATTGAATGCTCTTGGAAAAGAAATGAAATTAGCTATGATGGTTTTTTGTTCACTGTTGCCAATTGATTCTAAGTTTTCTTTAAGAGGCTTGGGGTTATAAGATCAAAGGGTTCTCTTGTAGTCAACAGAGAAATAAAGTCAGACCTTGAAGAGATTGTAACAAAGATGTGATAATCACAAAGCACAAGGTTCAAAACAATGAGATCATAATGTAAAAACAAAAGAGAAAAAATATGTTTTTATCAGAACAATGATTTTAAGGATTGACTATGAAGAGCAATCATCATAAGATAGTAGTGAATACAAACAATGACAGTGCCAATGAGTTATCAGTACAATGAATAAAGAGTTCCAATTTTCAATGCATGATAACAGTAGTCCAAGGCATGCAAGGGATAGGAATGAAAGACAATATATAGAGGGAAAATAGTTGCAAATGGTCACTATTATATCAAAGCATATGAGTGTTAGAGGATCATAGCAAAATGAAGGAGATAATAGCAGTTGTTATGAATTCCATGTGACGTGATATCATGCACAAAGAAGATGTAAAAGACCATGGAATAGAGTGAAAATGGGTTAAAGTCAATGAGATTCATTCAATGTCAAAGAGCATTATCATTATATCAGTGAAAGCACAAGATTGTAACAACAATGAAGCAATGGAAAGCAAGAACAGTATATGCAACATCGGGATCACTGTCATAAAGGATGAAGATCAACATGAGGTTTCAAGATTCAAGATTTCCACTTACCTTTAGATTGTAACCTTGTTTAATGTTTTGCCCTTTCTTGAATGACTGGTGTTGCAACTCAGAAAACGTTGTTCAACAAGCTCTGGAATTACAAAAATGGAAACCACCACTCTTTGCATTCAATGGTTGTTTCCTTCGTCACACTTGCAATTGGAAAACCTTCAAACGCACACGGGAGCTGAAATACCAAATTGTTGATTAAACTTCGAAACTTTCCTCCAACATGAAATCACAATGTTTTACGGAAAAAATTGAACTACTTGAGATTCCCTCCAAATGCATACATTATTTTCCTAAGATTCCCTCCAAATGCATACACGACCCGATCGACCAAGGCACCAAAAATATCCTTTAAAAAAAAAAATTGTCTACCAAAAATACCTATTGCTAAAATGCACCAAAAAAAACTATTGTGTGGAAGGCATACAAAAATTAATCTTCATTTTTAGGGGAAAAAAATTCATCTATCTACATTGTCATTTTAATATATGTTGTGAAAATTAAGATAAGCATGATGTGCTCCTAAAATTACTAGAGTTCAAACTTGTATAAAAAATAACATCTATAAAAATGATCCACACACAATTGATTTCATAGATTATAAAATAATTATATTTTTAAATAATATTTTATTAGTGAAATTGACCACAATTGCTCTTTGATACATTTGACATGCTAACACAACAGGAAAATCAAACTGGCTTCAAATCATAGTTAAAAACATTAACAATTCATTAACATAATGAGTAATAAAAGTTAAAGAATGTAAATGTTTATAAATTTTTTAATAAAATATGTGAAGGCCTTAAGACTGCACCGAGAGGCAATGCCTTCCATACAATAGGTATTTTTGGTGCACCAAGCAACCTAGGTGGACAAATGGCCCTCTTAGGTAGGGGTCCCATGAGGAGGGCTTAATTAGCTCTATGGATTATGATCAAATTCGAAAGAAAAAAGAATAGAGGAGTAATAGTCATTAATTTAACCATATATATAGTCATTTTTATTTTTCTGATTTTAGTCATTTATTTAGTCATTTTTATTTGTCTGATATTAGTCATTTATTTAGTCATTTAGTTGTGATTTTACCCAATGACCAAATTAGTCACTTATAAATGACCAAATTAGTCATTTATTTTCAAGATACTACTAGTGTTAGTCACATGACTAAAAGTTTTAGTCACGTAGTCATTTATTTTCCAAATTCTACTATTGTTAATAATCCCTTGTTTGAAGTTGAAGCGAATGAGACCTATAACAACCCGCTCTTTGAGTTGAATAAAGAAGTTCTTCATGAATGTTGTGACAGGATTGTAGACAATTGTAGAACTTGGGACCCCAGTGCATCTCCTATCAATGAAGTGTTGAGACAAGCTTGGAGTAGTGGGACAATCCCTAGTGATGCTATCACTAACCACTCTTCGATCAAATTGCAAAAGATTACAATTCATGGCAGGACAATGAATTGGATCCCATCTTTTGATCAACAATCATGTATTGAATGTTTAAGTTTGGTTGAAATAAGGGGTGACACTTCAACTATATCTATTCCATACCCTCTATACAAAATAGTCATTATTTCCATTGTTTTTCCATAGTGAAAACATCATTTTATGACCAAGCAGTTATTGAACCATTACTAGCTTTTTGGAAGCTAATTGTGAGAGATCCTACAAGTAGCATTCAGATTTTCAGCTCTACCAAGGTGATCCCACAATACTGGTTTACAATTTTTGGCCAAACTAGACATTGAACTAAATTTTTTTAACTAAATCTTCACTGTCGGGCACATATAGCTGCTAAACCATGAGGAATTTGAAGATGATGCAAACTATTGATTTGTGACATTTTGTCAGTAGATTCTAAATATTTTTTATTTTTTTAAATTGAATCAGATTGCATTTCTTTTTCCATCTCCTTTGAAAATTAGTTTTTATCAGTAAACACCATTTTTAAGGAGTGATGCTCACCGTAAACAACATAACTTTTTTTTCTATGAAGGATAAAATTCTAATTTTTTCAAATTTAGCTTTGTAACTACGATATCTAAAAAGTTCATTTTGTTTCATAGTATTTTATTGAATATTTTTTTCTTAATCAAGTTTTGAAGTCAAACCAATTACAATTCAGACAAAGGCGGACCATAAACAACATAACTTTTTTTATATGTATCAAAATTCAATTTTTTTTTACTAGATCAAGGACATCAATACCTAGCCTGAACATATTTTTCATAATTTTTTTGATAATCTACTATTTTTCCACATGTGCAGAACAGAGAGCTTGATTTTCGATGAAAAACCTATGTTTAATTAAACTAAAAAAAGAAATACATAATAAAACCAAAATATATTAAAATTATATTCAATGGATAGCTCGTTCTGAGGACTACCATAATCCAGTTGGGTCTGTGAATTTTCCTCCATTTTCATCCTCAACCTGAGCTTCGAAAGGAATTTTTTTGCATAAATTTGGTGCAAGAAGGGGAGAAGGGAAAAAAGGGGGGTTCGCTCGAACCCCCCTTCGAAACCCCCTTGACCTTTTGAGCGAAGGGGGGTTCGAGCGAACCCCCCCTTTTTCAAAATTTCCCTTTGTTTCCATTCTGGAAAACGTGCAAAAAGTGGGTCCCATCATTAAAGAGGGTTCGCTCGAAGGAGGGTTCAAGCAAATGCCTTTTGGGTTAGAGCAAACCCCCCCTTCGTGCGAACCCCCCAAAACTCAAAATTTTCTTCATGGGGGCGTTTTTTGCAATTTTCCTTCCTCAACGAATTGTAAACCAGTTTTGTGGGATCACGCACCATAGTGAATAGTAATTCCTACCAACATTCTAGGATATTGCTACACAATTCTTCCTATAACATTGTGATGCTTGCAATAGATTGGAAATCTTGGAATTTTCCCCTTCACACCTTGAGGGAATGTGTCGAGATTTTGATTCTATGGATGAATCGATTCCCTTTTCCAATCAAGAATAAGTTTGTTAGTGACATCATCAACAAGGATTTGCACAACAAATACTCCTTAGAATTTCATGAGAATGCAAATCAAACATGAGCATCAGATTGTTGAAATCAGAGTAGCACAACATTAGTAATGATGAAACTTTTCTAAGGCTAACTTGGAATCCTTAAATCATTTGGGATTCAATTGTTATTGAAAGTAAGATAATCTATGATGAATATAGTAAATTTACTCTTATAAAATGACATTCCTCTAAGGAGTTTGTATAGCATTGGATTATTCTTCTTCTTGGTAGTTTTCAAGAGATCATCTTTACCAGTGATCAAAAAGATTATGTTTTGACTTGATGGTCCTACCAACCTTGGGACCCAAGAATTTCTAAAATGGATATATTGAATAACATGGAATTTCTTCATGGTGTAATAGAGTCCGAAAAACTTTATGAGTTCAATGGCATCAACATGAAGAAATGGATATGTGTTGGGATGTTATATAGGCTTATTTGGGACCCAAGTATCGACATAACAATTTAAGAATTACTTGTGGGCAAGCAATTTACAAGAAGGGGAGATTGTAATAACCCCACTTCAGTTCAGGCAATTGATATTGATTATTTAATTATCCTGGCTAATTGATGCTAACATCGAAGAAGTATTTACTATGTTTGACCGACTCTATCTTGATTATTCCAATCTTGGCGAGCATTTCTTATATTTTTGTGGGGTGACACATACAATAGCTAATTAACATTTGTGAGTCATTGCTTTATTTCTTACCATTGCTAGTTCATACATATGCACTTCATGGTCAGGTTTTGATGATCAAACTCATTTCATAGCCATAAAGTTGATTGATGATCGAAGATAATGTTACGAACCATAGTAGAATATGGAATAAAGCTAGCATCTTGGCGCCAAGGATATTGTGCCATTTCCAAGAATTGGATCTGACGTGAGAAGTTGAAGTTACCTGGGCATCAATATATCTTTCTAGCCTGTCATGTGATAAGTAAATTGATGGACGATGATATTTATATCATATCAACTTCCCTTATAAAGTTAAAACCTTAAAATTATTAATATTATCCGGCTTCATATGGAATCGAGAATCCAAGAAATGGTTGACTTTAAAGAGCAACAATTAGAAATCATTATTAAGCATATAAGAGCAGTGAAATCATCTAAGGTAGATCAATGATCTCTATCAAGGAATAATGTTAATAAATTGATTATTTCTAAATAACAATTAGAAGAGCATTAATTAGTTAATTAAAACAAAGAGACCTATCCTTTGTAAAAAGGTTGCAACAAAAAGCTATGACTTTAGACCAAATTAGGGGTATTAAAGGAAGATATGTCTCAAAGAAAACATCATCGATCAGTTTTTGGAGATTTGTATATCATCAAAATCAAATATCAAGTGCTCCTAGGGAGCCTAGGATCATCTAGTACAGGTTGTAAATAAATGATTGATAAATATCAGACACCCGACTAAGGACCAAAACACATAAATTGAAGGAATTAATTTCGAAATAGTGATTAGTATAGACATCAATAAAACCCATATTCATATGCATGTAATTGAATGAGCAAATAAAAAACAGTGACCATGTTGTGATGTCTATTTTCCATTTTAAAATCAATTATCATTTCATATTGCACTTCAGAATTTATATCAAATAGTAGCTTCATCTTACTAGCATATTATCTATTATTTTCTATATATAAGTCAAATAACCGTTAACCATTGAAGGTTGCTCTTAATAGACTAAAGTATATCATTAAGAGTTATTGATTCTTGGCCTATTTTACATCAACTAAAGACAAATTTAAGTTAAACCTATAAGGGGATATTACAGATACATATAGTCAAAATAATTCATTTTCCATGGTGAACATTTCCTTATCACCCATCACTCGTCTTATATGGTATGTTTCCTTCCCAAAACCAAACATGATCAAAATCCATCCTTTAGTCCTTTTCACACCTTTACATGAGATAATACTGTTGTGTGTCTTCTTCTTTGGTTTATCTTTTTTATCTGTTGATCTATTATTTGATTTATATTTTGACCCATACTATTCCTACTCAAGGTCACTATGATTACTTCATATCATGGTGTTCTTTGAATGGTATAAATTGGGCCAAGGTCTATTATTTTATTATGTCATGTTTGATGGTCATCTCATCATGAATCCTCTAAGAGCGCTAGACTCCTTGTGAGTATTGAGGCATCTTATTATCTTTGGTTTGCTTGAGAGCCAATCCATACATTAGATACATTGTCACCTTGGTCGTGTGTACCCTAGTGCATAACATCCATTGTTATATTAAATAAAAGTTACTAAACTCAAATTTGACATAATACATCATCATCATTTCATCCATAGTCATGTTTCTTGCATCCATCTTTTAATCTTTTTCTTTTATCATTTTTCATCTAACATTATCTTCACATATTTCAAGAGATAACCCATGTAGTTCTCACATGGATAACATCTTGACAGGGCATCAATCATCTCATCTTATCTAAATTTATATTTCTATTTTGTTACTTATGAAATTTCAAATTTTAAATTCAAAGGCCCATATATATATAAACCCTTTGATTTGTGCCTCTGTTAATCCCAAGCATATTCAAATCGCGGTTTCGACAGATTTTGTAACTAATCGCGACCCTACTAAGTTCCCTAACTAAGTCATTGGGTTCTAAAATTCTAGAATCACCTGACCATAACCTTCGGGGCGATATGCTATGTAGTCAGTATGTCGAAAGTTCACAAAACTCTAAAACCCTCGACTAATGGTTATTAAGTTCTATTTCTTAGTGACCGGATGATTTCGTTGGATGCACAACTTTTAAGGTGTTAGTTCAATAAATAAGTTGCACGGTGCTTTTAAGGAATGTCTTCTCAAATGCTTTGGAACGTCAATTTGAAATATAACGTGATCTTTAAAATCCTTTAAAAGGACAAATCTTAAATAAGGAAGTTGGTGAAATGGATTTCGTAGCAAGTTGGCATGTTTCTCTTGGCCAATAAATGGTCACTTCTTGCCACCAAAATTTTAAAAAGGCCTACATGCAAGGAAAGGTAACAAAAAAAATTAGTTCTAGAATTTTCTCAAGATGGTACTCCCTGGTGAGGTTATAGAATGGGAAGATGAACTTGTTCCTATCATGCAACCTGATTTGAATTGGCCAGAGGAAGAACAGTTCGACATCATTTATGAATTACATTCGCTAACCTAGAAAGAGAAAACCAACTATGCTGAGAATAATCAGGTGATCTTCATTTTAGATGAAGAAGAAGAACATGCTGAATTTTACAATTTGGTCATGGAAATGCAGTTGGAATTGTTCAGGGTTCCGGCCCCTCCAGTGGTTTAGTAGCATGGATTTTCACGACACATAATGATAACGTCTTTTCCAAAAAAAAATATTATCTAGAAGTCTTTTT
>VDFB02217032.1:0-22132 GCA_007258455.2 Sequoia sempervirens
GTGTTATTCTAATAACTCTTTATCTATTCAACTTTATATTTTTAGCTGATAGGCTATTTGTTTAAAGTTTCCACTTGGATTTCATCAGCTCAACTGTGAATAGGATTTGTTGTCTAATATCTCTTTTACAATTTCTCTGTTTTCTTATAATATTTAGTGCCAGGCAATGTAGCTCAAATTTATGTCTATATATATGTATTGAATTCCCCATTTCATATTTTAAAAAATACATATCTAGGAAAAAAAAAATATTGATATATATAGACCAAGACCATTGTGGCCCATTTGAGAATGCAACAATAATTTAAATATGCACATGTATATCTGAACAACTGTGTATACTATCTTTATTTGTATTTAGGTATACTTTTATTTTAAAAGAGTTAAAAATAGCATCTCTAAATATTATTTAGCTTCTAAGAAAATTCCTGCAATACAACCATAGCCTTAAATGAAATAACATTGAGATGTTGTTAATAAAAAAGAATTTAATGGTACAGTATGTGTAACATGTCAATAAGAAATCTGTAAAATTGATTGCACCTTGGTAGTGAATGTCCCTATTGAAACTAAATACATTCAAAAACATCAAACACAGTGTAGCTTGTATTGGATTAGTCCCACCATCTTGACTGTCATTGTCTAGCATCGCAAGCAACCATTTCCCATTCCACTTTTGTGTTCGAAGGTGGCCAGGAGTCCCCCTATGGTGTATATATTTTAATAAGCTTTGAAGTTAAAAACATGATGTTGGTTTACATAACTCTTTCCCTTTGCTTGCTCTTCGCTTTGTGTGTTGTGCAACTCCCACATAATGCTAATACTATGCATCTTTTGTGTTATACCCATTAACATAGGAGCAATTGTAGATTAACAACTCCTCCCCTTGAAGTTTATGAAGACAACAAACATCTAGGATGGATTTTCCCTCAATTGACAGGCTGAGAAGGCTACAAATTCAAACCTTTTGTTCCCTATAGTAATTCCTTAGTTCAGAGTGGACAATATCCTATAGGAAACAAAATGTTTGAATTTGTACCCTTATTAACTAGACAATTGATGGGAAATTCAATCTCGATGTTTTCTCTTCATAAATTTCAAGGGGAGTTACATAGTGAGGAAAAAGTATGGTATACATGTCTATTTAGATATAACAGTGTGTATGTAAATAGATATATACATGTTTACACACACACACACACACACACACACACACACACACACACACACATATATATATATCTAGTTATATGTGTGTGTTTTTAAATGTGAAAATAAAGGGGAGATTCAATGCATATATGTACTTAATCATCTCTATTTTTATTCTTGTATAGCCTATTATTTCAATAAGAAAGGGTAAAAGGACCAACTAGCAACATGTACAAATATTTGCATATAGCTATATAAAGAAATATATAGTAAAATAAGAAAAACCTGCATGGATACATATATAAGCAACCTCAAAGATAAACAGATACATATAGGGGTATATCCATATATATTTATCATTTTTATTCTTGTTGATGTATCCCCTGGTGTTTTGACAGTATTAAAAGCCCATGTCTATTCTTGTTCTTGTATCCCATGTTGTTTGATCCATTTTAGAAGTGGAATGGTTATAGATCGATATTTCTAAGTTATCTACCAATTGCCACTGGGATGTTGTAATACATTAATCTTTTGTTTTTATTGTGAAATAGAGCTATCAATTAGTCAACTCAAATCGTAATATTTTATCCCTGGAAAATTTTCCCAGAATTGTCTATGGAATTAGGCTTTGTGGATGGGTCTCTAGAGCCCCCAATATTGATTTGTTCACATCTGCCACTGTTCCCGTTGTGGAGTCCGGCTCTAAGGGCGTAAACCACTAGCCTTCAGATCTTGATTCTGTAAGTATAAATTATCTTTTTGTTATACCTGTTGCAAATTTGGTGTTATTGTTTCCAATTTCCTTTGCTTTAAGGTCTATACAAACATGGGTGAACCTGACAAAGCATATAGATGTGCAAGGAGATACACATTGATATTTTCTAGCATATAAAAACATCCCTTTCATGTATATGTATATGTATACATATGTATATATATATGTGTCTGTGTGTGTGTGTATATGTGTATGTATATGTATATGTATATGTATATGCATGTGTATCCATATGGATATGCATATGTATATGTATATGTATATGTATATGTATATGTATATGTATATGTATATGCATATGTGTATATATATGTATATGTATATGTATATGTACATGACGGGTGGGCAGTGGTGACTTGACCCAGTTTTTTTATGGCGACATGGAGCTTTGTAATTATGTGGGTTGGTGGTGGTGGAGTTGGTGGCCTTGGTATGCAAAAGCTTGATGGTGAGTGTTTTCTCACACAAGGGTTAATGCATCCCGTCATTGTTGTATGTGTATATGTATATATATATGTGCATATACATATATGTTTATATATATGTATGTGTATGTGTATGTAGAAGATAAATGGAAAGTGTTTTCTTGCATGAGGGTTAATGCATCCTGTCACTGTTGTCTAATGGCGGTAGTTGAAGTAAATGCAATATTCAATGTTGTAATGTGGGAAAGTATACTTTGATTAAGTTGTATTGTTGAAAGAGTATAATATGATAGATCAGATAAGACAACAATAGATTTCCCCCTACTTTGTTATTATGTGATGTGTGATGGAATTCCATGAAATTCTACATGGGAATTCCATAATGTTCTTGGTCAGGGGTTTTGCTAGAGTCCATGAGCCTCCATGATAGAAAAAAAAAAGTGGTGGGGAGGATACCAGCCACATTGGGTTGTGTGGTTTTAGTTTTAATGGCATATATTTGTTCTTGCGTAGATACATTCCTACACAAATCCTTATATACACTTTGTTTCCACATTTATATCTTACAGCTAGTTGCATACATCCAATATTGTATTCTTCTAAACGGGGGATATAACAATAGTGAAATAGTGGAAATGGTTAATACAAAAAACTATAAAATCCTTTTGTATATATTTTTATATATTCCAATGTTCAAACTATGTTATTTGTTTTGTGATTATCCATAGATATACATTTATATACACATAGATACACATATATATTTTGTTACATGTATATGTGTAATTACTACTTTAAATATATCTATGGTTATACATGTATATTCATATATGCTAATATGGTTAAGCTTGTATGTATACTCGTAGGCTATGCAAGTACATTCAAATTCCAAAGCCTAATCAATTGTTGAATTTAAAAAGGGTAAAAAATATCAACGAAACCATTTGTACTATAGCCAACATAGAGAGAAAATTTGTGTGAATCACCATATAAAATACATGGAACAAAGGCGAACTGCACCATGTACAACTACGGCTCTATTTGTTGTCAATATTCCCTCATAATGCCCATTGGAAATGGTAGATGCCATCCCTTATATACAATCTCAGAGCGATCCCCCTACTGGACGAACACAACAACAACACTTGAAAGAAATATTCAATGATTGCTACCTTTCTATAGTAAAGTGGCTTTGGCACCACATAGATGCACTTTCAAACCTTTATGTTTGTTAGATATGTAGAGAAAGCTACATAGGGATGCACACTCATATGTCAGGGTCAACAACGACATGTGTAAAATGTTATTATAAAAAAGGCATCCACTACTTTAGCTCCAGAAATGGCATGGACCCAGGCCCACAACTATTGTTGCTAAAAATGCTAACACAAGTTGAAGAAATGCTTATTGCTAGGGTGGCTCTAGTTTTACAAGTGTCCCACGCTAGAGGAGGTCAATTTAAATATAGTGGTCACAGGATAAGCTTTCCTCAAGATATCTCGAGCATAGCAAAAATTTTGTCATGCCAATTGCAAGACCTTGACGTTGTGATCATATGAAGAACCACTATTCAAGGTGGTAATTAGGATTGCTATGTTAATAAACATCATGTCATGGATGCATTGAAATACAAAATTCAATATGGAAAATATTAAAATGATGTTGAGGCTCTTAATATGTTACCTGATGTTGATGTTGATGTCTCCAATTTCTTGCATTGAATAGAGCATGTTTCCAAAGAAGACCTAATGCCATCAACCAACTCAACAAATGTTGCTCAAGATGAAAATGGATCTTCAAAATTTTCATCATGTATCCCTTTCTTGCCAAATGCTAGACAAGAGCTCCAAGAAATCAAACAAGTATTACAAATTGGAAAAAAAAGAGAAAAATATTTTGTGTTGGCCTAAAATTAGCTCTTCTCTTGTTAATGAATACAACATTGAACGTTTATTTACAATGGCCTTTCCAACATTGTTTCCAACTAGAGCAGCACTTCCCCTCCAACTGAGGAATATTCAAATTCACTTGCATGGATACTCTTAATTGGTTGAATCACCATGATCTTACCATGGCAAGGAACTTTTTTGATAAATATGTTTCAGCTTGGAATCCATGTTTCCTTGCACAAAGATTGCTCAAAATGTATCATTGTTTTGAAGAAAATTTGTGTTTTCTTTCCACAAGCTACATTATTTTCAGTGATCCAACCATATATTATGAAGAGTTGATAAATACAATTAAAAGGCACACAAAATGCTCTGAATATACTTGTTTAAGGAAAAAAGGAGAGCAATTACAATGTCAATATAAAGCACCTTGGCAGCAACAACTTACCTCTACATTGACATCTGATGTTGAGTCTAACAAATCCTACAATTCAGCAAGAAATGATGATTTCCTAAATATTCATAGCCCACCCATGCTTGCAATCTAGCGTGCCAATGTTGACTACCAACCAGTTGTTTCTAGGAAAATCATTTTAAATTATATTTCTCAATATATGTAGCTAAATCTTAGAAGAAATCAGAAAATTATCTTGATATGTTGAAAAGACTCGCAAATACAAATATAGTTGAGGATAGAGCACTGCTTGCATGTCAAAATTTCATGATGAATATTCTTGTGGAGCATGAAATATCTGCACAAGAGATGTGCCATATGTTACAAAAATTGCCTCTTCTCACTTCAAGCCAACAATATGATCATTTGAATGTTGTAAAAAAAGCATGGTTTCATATAGATAAAGGTGATGTTGATGAAGACCTAACAATAAATTATATTCATTGCTATATGCAAAGGCCTTCAGAGCTAGATGGTGTATCCCTAATTGACTTGGTCCACTTATATACACATTTAGAACAGTGCAAAAAGGCTAAATGGAAACCAAGACACTAGCCTACAATTGTCCTTATGTACCCGTTGTTCAAGACTATTCATGTTGAATATACAAAAATATTTGAGACATTTTGTTGGACTGAACTTATGTTATATAGACCTTTCTGAAACATATAGACAGATATAGATCTTGCCAAACAAGACATCATACAAAATTCGAAAGTTTTACAAATAGCTAGTTATCATCCTTGGCATGTTAATAGACTTCCTATTGCATCCATGATTGAAGAAGAACATGGCAATGATGCTAATGATTTAAACCATCAATTTTCTATGGATGAATATGAATGGGAAGTTTTCTCTTGGCTTGGTGCAACTACTAAATTTAGTATGAATCAGCTCTAGCTCTTGGGTAGGCAGGAATTTGATATGAACCATTCATGGAATACAAACCATGTGCTTGAACAACTTCATAATATTGTTTTGCAGTTCATCCCATCAGCCAAGGCACAACATGAGCAAGCTACGATACAATTTTTTCTTGTAAATACATCATCCCATTAGCTTTCACCAAAACAACAATTGTCTCTTCAAATCATCTAGTCCCATCGCATGTAGCCTTTCCCCAAATACCCTCTCTGCATGATCATTCAAGGGATAGTTGGCACTGGAAAAATCATTTTTGATAAATTGTATTAGACAACAAATAAAAATGTCTACTACTAGATCTAGCAGCTCATTGCTCACATTGGCCCCCAGAGGGATCCATTTGGCGGTGTTTCCATCATCCTTGTTTGTGAACTTTCCCAGTTGCCACCTATCACATTGATACCCCTATTTATGCTTCACATCCATCAATTGTATCCTTATGACATACTTTCATAGTCTCGGCCACATTAGACACTATTTTTTTCCAAAAACCAGATAGCCCTTCCTAGAAAACGTTTTGGGAAATCCTTCTCCATATAAGAAATGGTGAGGCTCTCCACAATAACTGGGAAGAGCTTATGAAACAAACAAATAAAATTCTCTCAGCCAAATAAAGAGAACAATTTGATGTTGCTACACATTTGTTTTCCACAAATGACTTAGTCGTATTCCACAACAAAAAAATGGCCAAATAGTTAACCCTACCCATAGCCATTATCATTGCTCGAGTAGCACAACAACAAGCATCTGATCATGGAGATGATGACCAATTTCTCCCAGAACTACTACTTTGTGATGGTGAACAGGTGGTGCTAACAATAAATTTATGGATTCAAGTTGGCCTAGTCAATGGATCCTTGATCTTGTTACAACTATTATGTACAATGCACATTGTAAACCACCAAATCCACTTGACTATGTTGTTGTTCACTTCCAAAATTACATTGGTCCACCATGGGACCCATAAAACCCAAAAGACATCCCCATCCCAACTATAACTTGTGGCAGTCAAACACAAATCCCACTCACCATGGCATGGGGAATCACAATACATAAAGCAAAAGGCTTAACATTAGATAGAGCAACAATAAACATAGGAAGCAAAGAGAGGAAAGGGTTGAATTTTAAAACTATCTCTCATGTTAAATCAATTGAAAGACTCTGCATTGATCCAAAATTCTCATTTGAAAGATACTTCAGACTTAGCAACAACAAATACATTGCTCAATGTCATAGCGAAGAGGTGAGTTTAGAACAACTCTAGCCCCTACCAAATGCTTTCACCCCCAACTCATGCACCGACTTATACAAAAGGCTCTAGAATAATTATTCTTTCATTTGGTCCAAACTATATACCATCCTCTTTTCAAGGATTTCTAGGTTAAATTTTACAGAAACATACTGTGTAATAATCTATCCAACATGGGTATAATGCCAAACATGGATAGAGGTACTAGTTAGGAAACAATAAGTAGAGGAAAAAACATGTACAAGCCAATGGCATGTTTTGATTATTTGATTCTATTAAAGTATATATTCAACTATTCCACAAACTTTTTCAACAATATTCTATGTATTTCGTTGATTGCTTTTAAATTATGAACCTATGCTTTGTTTCCCATTTTTTATGCCTTTATACTCTGTGTTTGACAGACACATTAAATTTCCCCCATTTATTCAATGCTTTGCATCCTCTTTAGTGTTACACATTAAAGATAATTTTGTTCCTGTTTATTATCTTCTGTACCTTCAACAATACAGTTTTTGTTAAATTCAGTATGCAAATATGCACCCATAAACATTAATCTGCTAACTTCTCGTTTTAACATTTTGTTGTGTCATACTTTTTGTATATGGAATTCAAAAGAATGTACTCTTATGTACATTCCACCTATCCATGTTTTTCCAAGTTTTTTTAAATTCCATGATGTCAATTCTTTATCAACATACCTACAATTCTCTTTCAATCAATTTTAACATGTAGCACTCTAAACATATAGTTGCAACTGTTACAAATTGATACATATGCAGATACAAACAACTTCAAGTGTCAAAGATGCATAGAGATTGCAACCAGCAATAAGTAGAGCCCAAAATTTCTATAAGTCAATAACTTGTTTTGAACATTCCAATATATTAAACTATATATGCACAAACTCTAGAAACATTCTATAAAAAAAATTATGTTCCATTTGACTAATTAGTTTAAAATTTTACAACCATATCGTGTTTTCTATTTTCTCTACCTATATACCCTGAGTTTTGAAATTTGTGCTTCATGCTTTGCTTCCATAGATTCTTATGTCATCTTGTTAGCTTTTCTATTAGCTTTATTTCATTTAAATAGCTGCAAATGTTTATCTACAAAATTCTTTTTTTTGTCATTTCACTATTTCACTCTTCCTATATATTGCATTCAGAAATATATAGTCTTGTCTAGATTGCTTTTTTTTTTTTCCTCAATTATGATAAAACTCTATGCTATTTGCAATGGGTTGCTCGAGCTGCTTACAACAATGGTGGAGTTTGTTGTTCGTGTGGTTTTCCGATTGTGGAATTGGTTGCCTTGTTCAATGAAAACAAAATGGAAGGTTTTCAGTCCCATCAGGGTTGATACATCCTAGCATTGTTGATTGATGCCACGCAAGTGAGTACATGTAATATTCTTTGTTCTAATATAAGGATGTCTATTGTTTTGCTTCCATTGTGAAATGACGCATTGTGGTGTTGGTTTCATACTAGGATACTCAACAAATCTACCATCCACCTCCATTAGATACGAGATTGGGGAGATTCCCAACTACTTGGGTCCACAGCCTACAACGTTATGACTTCTATTGTTGCTATAAGTCATTTTGCAATTCCTTTTTGTCGTTCCATACACATCTAACTAGAGAAATATTTTTTAATATGTTCAAACAAAATGTTTCTTTGTAGAAATATCATGTTGGGCTCAATGCAAACATATATGGAGAACAAGATATGAAGCCCAAGTGTCAGACAATTGGTACTTGAAAGATGACGATAGTTGTAAGCATAAACAAGGTTTTTTTAATAGATTTATATTTTCCTGATCTATACATTCAACCCTTTTCTTCCTCCATGGCTAGATAGCCTCCATATATTTTTTTCTATATATATACATTCATGCATGGATTATTACATGCAATTGACTACAATAAACATAGTCTATTGTACACATTACATTTTTTCATGTTCATATAGTTTCCTTTTCAGCTAATAAAAAAAAATATTTAGATGCACCGAGAAATTCTAACCATGTCTACTCTTATGGAAACCCTGGTGGAAATTTCAAACAAATAGTGGATAGTTAAATGCCAACTATTACATAGATTTTTTGTTTTGTATTAATATGTTTCATGATATTCTCTTTCTCTCATCTCTTTGAAGTTACTTGTAACAAGGTCTTTATTGTTGTAGTTTACTTGTTCTATTCTTTATTAAACCATAAGATTGACCTCTACCTTTTGAGTAGTTTCTTTTTTTTTGGCCCATGTATGCTTTGTGCCCTCTACCTATTGTTCATTGTTATCTGTGTTCATCCTTAGTGCTATATGCATTTTGTACATCAAAAGCTTTGTCTAGGAAACTCCATATCTATGGTTTGTAGCTTATACTCTCCATATGTTAAACTTCCATATAAAATATATTTTAGATTATCTGCCACTTGAGAGATTCTAAAAAAGTTGTTACAAAAACACTTGAGAATCACAGGTAAATGACATATGGTCAAAAAACCCACATCAAATACAAGTTTAAGAGAGGTAGAAAAACGTACACAGGCCAAAAAAATGGAAATAGGCGAATGGTTCCTATTCAAGTATCCCATTTACATGTGATTCTAAAGTGTTATTCTAATACATCTTGCAACTGTTACATAGGTTGCTTGTCTTGTACCAATATGTTTGATGATACTCTTTTTCCCTCATCTGTTTCAAGCTCCTTATAACAAACTATTAATTCTCATGGTTATTTTATTTGGATGCAACATGTTATATGTGTTCTATCAATATGTTCCATGATATTTATTTCCCCTCATCTATTTGGAGTTGTGCATGACAAATTGTTCTTCACGGTACTCTTCTTTCGAGATCCCCATAACAAACTGTTCATTGTCATAGTTTTCCTCTTTTATGCTACATATTTTAAAATTTTATTTAATGTGCCTTCTCTCTATAATATTTAGTATCACATAAGTGTCATTCTAATACATGTTATATAAGTGGAAAGACACTTAATAATCATAGGAAAAGCATAGACGGTTAGAAACCCACATTAAATAGACCTTAACACCATGGAGTATAGAACATGTGACCTACAATAATGAATAGTTTGTTATGAGCAAGTGGATATTGATACAACACAAGAAATCTATGTAACAGTTGGCTCCTCAAATCAAAATTCAAGCTACATTATTTGGCACTAAATATTATAGATAAAATAGAGGAATTGTAAAAGAACTATTAGAAAAACACTTAAGAATCATGGGTAGATGGCACATGATCGAAAACCCACATTGAACATATTAATACAAGATAACCAATCTATCTAACAATTGAGTTGTCAATTGAAAATTTGAGCTATGTTCTTTGGTAGTCAACCCACATTAAATAGAAGTGGTAAAGGTAATGGGATCCAATACCCTGCACAAAATGGGTATTAACACCATAGACTTAATTGAAAATTCGAGGTGCATTACTTGCAACTAAATATTATAACCGAATAGAGAAATTGTAAAAGAGCTATTAGAATAACACTTAGCAACCACTAAACTATTTTTATCTCCAAAATGTTTATGCTTTCATACTAGCCCTCTGTATATATATATGCAATTACTCATATGTTAATCTTCAATTGCTCCTATGTTAATGGGTATAATGCCAAAGGTTCATAGAGATAACTGAAAATAATAAACGAAGGGTGAATAAATTACTAACCCTGGCCATATTTTTTGATGGAATAAAGAAGATTTAGCTGTAATTTCTCCATCTATACAGAGGAAAAATCTCTTTCAAGTCTCCAAAATGGGTATAATGTCAAAGATGCAAACATATAACAAGGAATAATACGTAGAGAGACAAGGAAATGAACAATAAATTATTCACTCTAACATCTCTTATACAATTTCTCTACTTGTCTTTAATATTTATTGCCAAAGGATGTAGCTCGAATCTTGTATCAATATGTTACATGATTTTTTTTATCATCTATTTCAACTAGAGAGCCATCCACAAAGCTTCATTCTACACACTATAAAGACTAATTAATGACTATAAAGGTGCATAAAGATGCATAGAGATAACTAAAACAGTAAACCAAGGGAAAAAAATTACAACAATTTCTCATTTTAATTGCAATTTTTCCATCCAAAACACAATGATAATCTGTTTAAAATCTACAAAATGGGTGTAACGCCAAAGATAGAAACATATAAGAAGAATATATGAACAATAAATTAATCGTCTATGCAAAATACCCATGCAAAATGACTTTATTTACATTTCATGCCTGAGATGTGTATGAAAAAATATGTTTGCAAAACATGGACACATATAACAACCAATAGCCAGTGACATTTTTTATTATAGTCTTCTCTAGAACGAAGACCAAAATGGCTCTTTCAACAATACAACTTAATCAATATATTTTCTTGCACATTTTGGAGCACATCTCTGTTGAAACATCCTCTAATGAGAATTCAACCAAAAATAATATATGTATATGTGTATATATGTATATGTATATTTATATGTATATGTATATGTATATGTAGATGTATATGTATATGTATATGTATATGTATATGTATATGTATGTATATGTGTATATATGTATATTTATATGTATATGTGTATGTATATGTATGTATATGTATATGTATATGTATGCATATGGATATGTATATGTATATGTATATGTCTAACCTCTTTTATTGTAGATCTATATGATTTCCTTTATAATGTTGCACAAATACAATAGGCATCCAAAAGAAATAGTGCACTCTAAATTGTCTATTTCAAATTGCTTAATGCTCCAACAACTCAATCCAATGCTACTCACAGTCTTTAAACACTATCTACAATACATGTAAGTACAAAATTTTTCCATTATCAATAAATAAATTCGGTGAACCAATTGTAAATATTATTGATTATTTCTAGTTTTAGATTGTTTATATTGATTTTACCCATATATTTACTATTTTTTATGGTTCGTTCATGATCTTGCTTACCCATCCACTAACATACCTGTCTCTTCTATTTTCAGGTACTAGGCTAAAGCATACAAAAGAACA
Organism: Sequoia sempervirens; assembly: GCA_007258455.2. Lineage (NCBI taxonomy): Eukaryota > Viridiplantae > Streptophyta > Pinopsida > Cupressales > Cupressaceae > Sequoia > Sequoia sempervirens. The sequence goes on from VDFB02217032.1 coordinate 11,933, forward strand.
CCAAAATCATGGTGCTTGTTTTTTACAAAGTTGCTACAATAAGAAAACACTTCAATATGACAGATCATCATATATCAAAACACTAGATTTTGCTCAACTTTGATATTGTGTGATGTATAATGGAACTCAACAAAATTTCTCATGGATGCTTCATACTTTTCTTGCTCGGGGGTTTGGCTAGAGTCCCTGAGGCTCCATGATGCCAATATGGTAGGGTGGATAATGAGCATGGATTTTGTGTTTTGGATTTTAAGGCCATATATTTCTTCTTACATAGATACATGTGTACAAAAATTCTTACATACACTTGGCTTCAAAAACATTGTTTATAACATGTTTCTTATGTTGAATAGCAAGTGGTAGGGAACCACTTGAGACTTTCGTCATGTGATGACAAAGAAAAGCATATCTTTTATTCATTTATTCTAAGAATCGAAAAAAAAATGTATTGCCTCATCACACTCTTCTCTTCACGAGGTCTATTTTTTGTTCCTAGTCAAAAATGGTGTCACTGAGTATTCAATTGCACTATGAAGTAATTTATTAAAAATTGATATTTTTATTCTGAATTTCCTTGTAATTGACTACTTTTTAATCCTTTATGCTTATCCCTAGATTTTATTTTACTGCTACTAACCCAAAAAACACATGCATACTAAAACTTTAATTTACAAAATTATCCACTAAATAGTAATTATAAAAAGTATCCAATATTAAACATCTTTTTTTCTTCAAAAATATACGATACCCAAAGTTATTGATTGCCTTTGTTAAACAATACTTTTAAATGCAATATTAGTAATTAAAGGCATGGGTAATAACTCTTTAAAAAGTCTACCTTATATTTGTATGCATATGTATCTTAACATAATTAATTAATAATTAATTAATTGATTGAATAACCTAGACAAAAAGCTAAAATATACATGTGCATCCAGGGCTAATAAATATAAAACTAGAATAGAGATAAAAATTATCTCATGCCTTAAATTTTGGTGTGAAACTATTGTTGTTAGAAAAAAAAAAAATTAATTTAAATTAAATTTATATTTTTTAGTTATCATTTTTAAAGAATAAATTTATCAAAAAATTGTATGTGTTGACAATTAATTTTCAATATTCCTAAAATTATTAAGTACAATCAATTTTGGGTTACAAAAATATTTGGGAGGAGGACTGCATGCTTTTCAAAATCAACCTGCACAAAGTCGAGCTAGCGAAGAGGAAAGGATAAAAATTTGTACCATGTTTACAAACAAAGGTTTTCCTTGAAAGTCCTCATGTTCGTTACTCATTTAAAATTGTGCAGGACTTCAATGCTTGTGTTTATATTGCAATGAAATTTTAACTATTGTAATTAAAACTATTCAATATTACATATTAATAAAATAAAAATTATTGATGATTACTTTCTTAAAATTAAAATTAATGAATACATTGTAATTAATTAGATTCATTCAACACTGCCTATGGTTTTATTTTACATTTTCATTAATCAATTTTCAACTGATGGTTTTCTATGTGGATATGGATAGATCGATTTCTCCTCTTCCTGGAAAAGGTTTGTACTCTCCAACCCCTAGTCAATGAGATATGAACTAACCTCACGTTACTTCCTTCTGACTAATTAACATGATTTATGCTTTTCGACACAATCAAATAATTGTAAATATTATAATATTTTTGTATTTCTCTTCCCTTTCCACAAAAAAGTTTCCTCCTTCTTGCCCACTAGATAGCCTTATGTGGTGCACCCCTATTGGTTGATTGTTGCATGCTTGTGCATGCAACTGCTAGTTTATATATCTTGTGCTTTTTATGTGTGGTATGTGTTTTCTTTGTGCTTTAATTATATTTGTGTCATGTTCATATTGGTATTATGTTACCTATCATGTGTCTACATTATGTATCCTTCATGTTTGTGATGTTGCATTGCACCTCTTGTTTTTGTTTTTCTTTATCCTTATATTGTCTTTCCATAAGATCTTGAGTGTGGGGCTAGTGCTTCCCCTAGATTCGATGTTGTCCTATCTCTTCAATGTTTGGATAAATGAACCCTTCTTGGCTTATGCTTAATTTAGTGTGAGTTTGAGCATAAGTTCATACTCTCACTAAACTAGGGGCTAAATGTAGCATAAAAAATTGGCACCCTTGACAATTTCACACTAGGTTTAGCTCCCCCTTATGGTCTTGGACCTAATTATACATTTAATTTTCCCATTTCATGATAATATTTGAAAAATTAAAAGTGGAACTAAAAATAAAGATCTAATATTTAATACCAATGTTTAAGGCCCTGAAAAGGATGGGTCTAGACTAGGGCACCTAGTACCCTTGTCTAACCCATTTTGGCTAAATTTAAAACATGTGAGTGTCAAAATTTTAATATTTAAAGATCTAAAACCATTATTTGGTTATTAGTGTTTGATTTTCAATAAATTAAAGAATTACATATAAATGCAATTCATTTTTAACATTTTAATCCTAACAAGCTAACAACCTCAAGAAGAAAATTTAGCATTTTTAATTGAGTAATTGAGAAGTCAAGAGTAGAATTACAACATCATTATTTCAATCAAGCATCATGTTAGCAATGCATCATATTTTCATGTGATTTTGTTCATGTTTCATGTTTATTTGTTTTGTGAGTATTAACACTTGTAGGACTCTAAATCAAGTATCGTTTTCTCCTTCAAGGTGATGAATACAACAGATTTAGTCCCTCAAGGTATATAGATCTAAGTGATGAGTTGTAACAATTATCAATATATCACATTTTTATCACTTAGCTCTCTTTTTATATCATCATAGCCATTGTGGAGGTAGAAATACCAAAACAAGGTTTGACTTAGGCAAGCCCCTATATAGCACAACCTCCCTTCCCCCTCTTTCACATGTGAAATTTATAGATATAGAGTGGATTAAAGGAGGTTTGAAGATATAATTCCTCACTCAAGAATTCAAACCCTAGAATTCAACAAATCAAGAAAAGTGGATTTCATCAGTGAAAAACAAAGTTTTGACACAGAGTTCAGGAGAGAAGATCCCATTGACTAAGAGCAATAGGAAACTCAAGTTCAATTTTGAGTAATTTCTTCCTAGTCTAGGGCACCTAGTGCTCAGGTTCAATTATTTTAGACCCAAATTTATATGCCATTTTATTTTTTGTCTGCCATCAATTATCTTGAATTCTATTTCTATTTATTAGTTATGTACTTTCTTGAAATCGTCTTAGTTTGTTGCATTTTCATAGTTAACCTAGGAACATCTTTACATCATCAAATTAATCAATTAATCAAGATAAAATCACACATAATTACTCTCAAAAGGAAATGGATTAAAACCCTATTCAAACATTTTGGCTCTTCCATTAAGGTTACTATCCAAGTGGGTGTTGAAGATCACTTTTAATCCAAGCCCCCATTGTGATATTGGAAAGAGTGTGGTTTAGGCCCTAGATCCCTTTTTCCAACATCATAGATTCATGATCTAGGTTCCATCTGATTCACATAGCAAGTCACTAAAAACTAAGTTTCTTATTGTTGGATTTGATGGTGAACCCATAGCTTCTAGAAATCACTTGAAATAAATTACTTGTCACAAAAAAGATCAAAGAAAGATAGACTATGAAAAGTGTATTCATCCTATGCAATGAGAAAAAAAGGCCTATAATCATCTCAATCTAATAAAAAAAATTCCTAAATTTAGCTTAAGTGTATAAAGTAAAAGGGACCTAATAACTAATTTATGATTAACTAATTGAACCGAAGATTTTTGGGGACAGGAGCTCTCTTACACTTCTAGGGTTTTTCCTAAAAGGAGAAAAGTATCCCAAAAACCTAAGTGGTTCACTCAATACTAATGAAAATATGCTTGAAATATGTCTAAATAGAATGTCCTAGATGCAAAGAACTGATAAAAGAAATGGATTATTAATGAAAAACTAAGAAAATGCACTTTGTTTGAAAACATATTGTGAGATGTAGAAAGATAGATTGAATGCAATATAAATCAAGATAAAGAATCCAAATAGAAAGAGTGCACCTAGAAACTAATGGAGGCTGGTGTTAAGATTGTAAATGTCTCTAAAATTTTGGAAAATCTAATTTTCTGGCCAACTGGGACACTTATGCGAAGCTAGGCAACTTAGTCCCAGATCAGGGTTTCTGCCCATAAAGCAGTTTCAGGGAAATGGGTACTGGAATCTACAAAATTATCTAGAAAATACCTCTAATGGGACTCATACACCACTAGTGGTGACTTAGTCCACTTTTAGATTTCAAAAAATTTGAAAGTGCAACCTATAACTCCCGATCTACACTTTGTTCTTTGACTGAAATCCAAATTCAAATCTATGAAAATCACCTACAAAACATAATATAATTTGGTTTCTAATGGGGGGTTTGCCTCGATAAAACCCCTAGTTGGAATTTAAACCTTAAAATAGATAATGAAATATGTTATAAAACCCTAGCCCTAAGTGCATCTAAGAATAGGAAATCTGAAGCAAGATGCAACCCTATTCTAGCATGCAAGAATAAGATGCATAAATGAAACTAAAATGATGCAAGACTCATTCCAAGAGACCCTAAATTAAATTAGAAATTAATCTTAATAACATACAAACCTTCCTTAGGCCGAAGATAGAGAGAAAATGGAAGATGGAATCACTTAGAAAACAAGTCCTTAGGCTTGGCTTGATGGCTAGTTGCATCTCCCCAACCTAGAATTCTTCATGATTCTCCATAGGAATCCATGATCAACCCTTGACAATGCAATATATTGGACAAAAAATGAGCTTGAAGACCAACAAAAAAACCCTATCTTGCTGCCCTAAATCTTCAACCTTGTTGTAAATAGACTTATGAATCTTCTTGTGAAAGATATTCAACACTTGACTCTTGAATTTGTTTGTTTAAATGACTAAATGTTGTGAAAAATGACCTAAAAACTTATATTTATAGGCATTCATACCTAATTATTCATTATTTAGACCTCATAGGCTGACATCCATTAGAAATTTGAATTAATTCGGTGATTTTCTTGCTAAAAAATAAAAAATCCCCCAAAAGGGACTAAGTCGCCACCTTGGGTGACTTAGTCCCACCAGAGGTTTTTGAGGTGTGTTTTCTTAAATTTGAGTAATTTGAATGTTATTTTTTAGGATTTGTACTATTTTTTAGTGGAATAAGCCTCAAGGTCCAAAATAATGAGTCTTAGGGGCCTATAAATGGTAAATTTAAGGAATGATTAATACAAGGATTCCAAAATAGTTCCAAATTAAGCATGAAATTGCCTCTTTCTTCAAGAGTACATTTTTTTACACTGGACTAATTATTAGGTGTTCACTTATTTACTCCAACACCCATCCTTAAGATCAACTTAGGGAGAAGCTTAAAACCTAATAAATAATGCAATGATGGATTCATGAATGGGTTCCAACTACAAGTCCTAATGATTCACCCATGAACAAACAAATGAAAACTCTTATAAATGAAGAAAATGTGAAAACTTCATGGGAAAAACTCCTCTCCAAAAGAGAGAGAAAATAAATAAAGTTATACATGTGACAAAAGAATGTAGGACTTAATATGTCCCCCCAAATGCTAGTTCACTCACATAAGTACAATAAATATCCCCCTATAGGAGAGAAAATAAGATATGATGAATCCCCCCATAAGGAATTATCTCCTCCATGAAAAGTGAATGCATGAAGAAGTATGTTGAAGGTGATCCAAAATCAACAAAAATTGTTCCTCCCCTTAAATAGAAGCACATCTAATAGTGAATATAAAATAAAATTTCGTAAAAGAAGTGGTCTCACGATGAGTGCCTTCAAGAACTTCTCAAGGGTCCACATGTTTGAATCAAAAGAAGCCAAATTAGATGAAGAATATACAAAAAACTTTGAAGATACATGTGGAACAACCTCCAAAGGAAATTATGAAGTGATAATAGGTGGGTTGTAGCTATCATCAAAGAGGAAATGAATATCCTCAATCACATCCCCAATATTTGCAATGTATGAATCAATAAATAATGTTGCAACGAAGTCTAAAAAGAAGTCATGCCACAAAGTTGAAATTGAAAGACTAGAAACACATTTATTTTTTATTAAATTAAGTTGATCTCTAAATTATTCATTTTTTCTTTACCTTACCATTCATTTTTCCTTCCCATTTATTATTTAGTTTTAGTAAAATTTACCAAATCTATTTTATACAGTGTCAATTTTTTGCTATAATTTTTTAAATCCATATGATAAATTTCCAACTATAAATATTACACTTGAATTCTATAGGATGTTAAAATTTGTTTTCATTCTCCATTGGATCAATTAATGGTTATTTTACACACATTCAATCTAAAAATTATTTGTAAGATCCCTTTAAAAGCCTATTTTCTTTTTTGGCTGGTTGAAGCTCAATTTTGATAGCTCCTCCAAACTGAACCCAGGTCAAGCGGGTGGGGGTGGGATCATCCATGACCACAAGGGGAAATTAATTCTAGCCTATGAAATCAACTTTAGGGTCCAATATTCTAGTTTTTATGAGGTAGTGGTAGCCTTCCATGATATTCAAATTTCCATGCAAGTTGGGTTCTCTAATTTGGTTATAGAAGGGGACTCTAGGAACATGATTCTTATGTTGACTAGGAAAGCCTCTCTCTACTGGACTCTCTAGGGACCCCATGGAATTGGCCTTCAATCTCATGATTTCTGTTAGGAATTGCATTGTTAATCACATGTATAGGAGTGACAATAAAGTTGTTGATGCCTTAGCAAATCTTTGAGCTTTTACCCCAAATTTAGTAAAATGGGATAATATCCTCCATATCCCAAGTCAGGTGCTTGAATTAATTCAAACTGATTCTCAAGTACTATCCAAATGATATTGAGTTGGATACGATGTCATCTCATATTGATAGTTTCCACGCTCTTCAATTATGGAAACTTAAGCCTGCTAATCAATCTGTGCATATTTACATTTATTTGTGGCTCTAGGTTTCATATAGCCATTTTTATTGCTAATGTTTCCTCTCTCTAAATCTTGTGTTTTTAGCGATGGGTGGGGATTTGGTTCAGGATGAACCTACCAATTTTGATGGCTAGAAGCAAGAAAAGGAGGTTTGGGCCATTCTAGAATGGGGCAAGTTTGCTTCGTATGTGGAAGGGATGCAGGGGAATAACCCCAAGATTTTTTTGGATTTCACCAGTTCTTGGGTGGGTGGAACTATTATTGTTGGAGGGACCTCTTTCATGGTGACTCTTCAGCTTATTGTGGAGGTTATGGGGCTATCCTTGGAAGGGATTTGCATTCCTCATAAATGAAAAATTCATTACTAGGATGACATGAAAAAATTCCTAAAAGAGGGTGAGAGCGTGAACAGGTTGCAGAATGGCTTTAACTGTGTGGACCTACCTGGCGTCTAGAACACAATTATTGAAATCCTCATGAGGTATGTCACTCTTGAAGGATGTTTCCACCACTTCCACACCCATATTTTCCCTATGCTTAATCATCTTAGGTATAATGTCAAGATGAATTTCCCCTTTTGGCTCATGTCTTCGCTTGAGCAATCTTTTAGAAGTGTCTAGGATAAATGCAAGAAATTACCCACACATCGAGGCCTTATTTATCGTTTATGAAAATTTCATTATGCACTGCTTCCCTCCCCTGCCTCTATGTGTAAGAACACTTTGACCATCCATAACCCCACCAATCCCCCTGTGGACCCCAACCACTTTGTCCCTTCTTGCCATTCACTATAGCACCTAGGCCTGGGATAAAGCCCTTGTGAATGATAAAATCCCCCCATCCTCATCAAATGCACCCCTCTATTGGAACCCATGCCTATTTCTACTTTTGGGTCAGGGGAGTCTGACAACTCAAATGATTATGATTCAAGGAATCCCACCCCAGCCAACTCTCATGTGCACTCTTGGGCTCATGACCATATCTCAGATGTTCCTAACATCCCCCCCATTTCTAACACTAACCCACAAAATTCTCTCAACTTGTGTGTTAATTTGGAGGAAACTAAAACTGAACCTAGGTCAATTCGTACCCCTAATGCCTCCCTAGGAAAAAAATTCAATGATATCTCAGATACAATTAACATTTAGAAGGATTTCATGAAGTGGTTGTTGATCCAACTGGTCACGACTAAAGAAAGAGTTCAAATTCTAGAGGGCAAGGTTCTTGAGCAGTAGGTCATGTGGCCTAGGGAGGTAGAGAACAAGGTGCGTTACAACATGATTGCTTCTCTGGCCAAGTCTTTCAAGAAGTGAGAGAGGTGGGAAAAGGAGCTAGAAGATTTATGGGACATCATTGGTACAAAGGAAGAAAAGAAGAATTTACTGATCGAGATTGATGACATCCATTAGAACCAGGAGAAGACTTTGCAATGCCTCAGGGTCATCACTGATTACAGTAAAGAAATTGTGAAGAACACTACCCTCACTTTTCAAGTATTTCAGGATGAATTAAGGAAGTGCTAGGGGAAGTAGGTTACAGAAGGTTTGGAGGATGGTCATATGTAGAAGAAGGCTACAAAGGTGGACACCTCAGCTCATGATGTCATGATGAATACCTAGATCATTGATAGGTTTAGGGTTGGATTGAGACAATCACTGCCTCAATGCTCTGAGTCTCACCTTGATGAATCTCCTTGGTGTCACTCTCCACCACTCAACCTATAGGTCCTTTACTGTCTAGGTTCCCCTAGTTTTTCTTGCCAGCCCTGCTATCATTTCTAGTTTGTAACTACCAAGCCAATTCTTGGTGCTATGACTCCATTCTTCTTAAGCCTTTCATGCATCCAAAAGAATAATCCTCCCTCAATACCTAAATGGATCTTGCAGGGGTGAGGGAATGCTTTCCAAAACTCCAAAACAGTCTCCTAGGGTTCCTGAAACCTCACTTAGACTCCATCTTTCCAGCGTTTGCATGAAGCCTATTCCATAGGTTTAGAAGGCTAATAGCCCTTGAGCAAATTAGGCCTCCAATTTTAAGAGAACTGAGGATTACCTAAAAATTTATAAATAACCACCCAAACTCTCTTCAAGACTATTGATTCACTTGATCACCACCTTAATATTTTAACAGTCTCAAGCCCTAACTGTCCATATAGTGCCTAGTCTTGAAAATGGACAACAAACTAGGGTTTCAAAGCTTTTAAAAGTTGTTTTAAGACTGTTAGAAAAATATCCTAGCACATGGATTGAAAAAGCCTCTCCCTGATCACCATGCATAGTCAGGACCCTTTCCTAAATCCTCAAGAAATAATTTTTCAAAAAGTTTCTTTCCCCTGCAAATAATCCCTGTTGTCCTGTAGCCTTTCCTAGTCGGGCTTTCACTATCTCGCCTAGGGTAAGTCCTTTCTCTTAACTCCTACAACAAAAAAAAAACTAAATCCTACCATATTTACAAGCATGGAGGTAGGGAAAATTTCCAAAAAGGCCGTACAAATTGTACGGTGGGAAGGTGCTCTAAGCCTCCATCTTTTCAACACCTTTTGATTCAGGCCAGAAAACACAAAATATCAAAGTATTTACAAATGCAAGTTAAAAACACACTACAAAAACAAAAAGAAAGGCTTACCAAGATTTTATAAGCCTCAAAATACATACTACACACAGTAAAATCATAGAATCACGCCATTAAAGATCAATTTCAACACAAAAATACAGGAAAACTATCTTTTCAATGTTGTTTTCTTCAATTTCTGAAAACACAGTCCGTACAAAAACTTTCTAACCTTGCACAAAGGTTGAGGCCCCCTTTAAATATGCCTCCCAAATAGTTAAGCTTCTTGGGTCGAGGCTTAGATGACCTAAAAATATATTTTTGTAAAACCCAATGTGTTTTCAAGCACTTAGGCAATTTTTACAATTTAGCCAAAATGAAGAGTTAAAACTACTTAACTCTTGTTAACCTCCTTCCAACTAAGAAAAACCATCCCTAGGTCACCACTAATGGTCTACATGACCTTATGAGGAAACACAAATAACATCATCCAGATCAACCAAATGCCAAAAAGGCACAACAAAACAAAAACTCACTTCCAAAAGCTCCTGATTACCTAGGTGCTCCTGCACCAATCATTCAAAAAGGGCCTATGAAATTTGAAAAGAAGCTCTAGTTTCTATCTTAGGAATGGAATGTGATCACTGGTCTCAAGTTGTTGGGAGACTTGTAG
>VDFB02217033.1:0-12104 GCA_007258455.2 Sequoia sempervirens
GTCACTATTGATAGGCTGACCAAGGTAGCCCATTTCTCTCCCATTCGATCTTCCTATACTGCTTCTGTGGTGGCTAGGGTGTTCATGGAAGACATTGTTCGATTACATGGGATACCGCGCAGGATTATTTCTGACAGAGATCCAGTATTCACATCTGCGTTATGGACATCCTTGCAGTGGTCCTTAGGGACTAAGTTGAATTTTAGTTCTTCCTACCATCCAGAGACAGATGGTTAGACTGAGAGAGTCAATCAGGTGCTGGAGGATATGCTTCGCATGTATGTCATGGACCAACAATCTTGTTGGGAAGATTATCTACATTTGGTTGAGTTTGCCTATAACAATGGTTATCATAGTTCGATTGGCATGGCTCCATTTCAGGCTTTATATGGTCATCCTTGTCATACCCCTTTGAGCTAGGATCGATTGGAGGACAGGGTTCTTCTTGGACCTAAGATGCTTCATGATATGGAGCAGTAGGTAGCTCGCATCCGAGAGCATCTTGTAGTGGCTCAGGACAAGCAGAAGAAGTTTGCTGATGCACACAGAGTTGATCAGCAGTTTGTAGTAGGTGATTGAGTGTTTCTTTGAGTCTGTCCTCGGAAGAGCCCTATTCATTATGGAAAGGGTTCTAAGCTTGCAACCCGTTTTGTGGGTCCGTTCGAGGTGTTAGAGCGTATTGGTCCTGTTGCCTACCACTTGGCCTTGCCACCCAGTTTGTCACAGATTCATGATGTGTTTCATGTTTCTATCCTTAGGCCTTATTTTCCTGATGTTACTCATGTACTTGATTGGAATGCTCTACAGGTCAAGGACGGGCAGCTAGCTCTAGAGCCCATGGCGTGGTGCAGCATAAGGAGCTAGTTCTCCAAAGGTAGGATATTGGCCGAATTGAGGTCAATGGGACCCCAATGATGAACCAGTGACCATGGGATGGCACCGTATCAGAGAATCCTACCCTTACTTGTTTTTTGGCTTACAGGAGTAAGCTGGATTTAAGGGGGGGAGGATGTAATAACCCTCCTAGTTGCTAGTTGGACTCATTAGTTTATGCTTTGATTTGATACATTGATACTATGATGATACTGTTTTATGTGATTGGTTAGTTGGATATTTGATGATGTTGTTACTCCTTTTGTGGACATGATTATTTCATATGACATTGTGGTTGGTGATGTTAGCTGATTTTCATATTTATATTATGATGTAGTGATTTAATAGATTATGTCATGAGATGAATTGTTAGTATTAGAAATGTTGTTTTTATCAATCATATTATAATTGTTAGGATAGATGTGATGAAGGATAGTGTAGCATCACTCATTGTGAGTGCTCTGTTATGCTATGATTCCTTCTCACAATACAATGCTTTGAGTTTATATATATATGCACATGTACACGACTTCGTTTGTATGAAGGAATTGCAGGTACATAGTCTCGATTCCACCTACTTCGGTAGGATAGGGCGAGCACAAATAACCCAACGGTATAAAGTTGAAATAGAGGTGACAATGAAGTTTTCCTGTTCCATGATGTCAGACCACCTTGTTGTATGGTATTGTATGTTCTGTAGTTGTAATGATTTGTGGTTGTGGTTGTGTTATGTTGTATATAATTAATGTTGGTATTTTATATGTTGTGGTGTTTTCAATTTAAAATTGTTGATTAAAATATTAGATTAAATTGTACTTAAATATTTAAATGTTTATTTATTGAAAAGTCATGTATTTTATTAAATATTAAATGGTGTATTGTCAATGTAAATAAATTACCGGGTTGAAGACATTAATAAAATAAATAAATTTAAATTTTGTGCATAAGCAAGTAAGGCTAGCAAAATGGAATTTAAAAAAAAAAAGAAAATAATAAGGACAAATGGAAAATCTTGTGTAGGCAAAAAAGGGAATGTTGATAATAGAAAATGTTGGTTGGTTTGAATGTAGGAGAGGGAAATATAGTGAGGTTTTGAAAAAGAAGAGGGGAATGATTCTTTTACTAGAAAAATTTATGGCAGTATTTTAGAATTTTATTTTTGAAAAGAGAGGGAGATTGTGCTGGAAGGGTTTTTGTGTGGAGAATCTGTCAAGAAAGAACAGAAGAAGAAGAAGAAGAAGCTGAAAATGAAGTATTGAGGAAAGGAGCGAGAGCTATCTCAAGATGTCGGGCTGGGAGCAAGAACTCTAATTCATGTAATCAAGCAGGAGTCCAGTTTCAAAAACCCTTCTTATTTTGTTTAAAAATTCCAACGAACTAATACTTTGTATTAGGTAAAGAGAATTTGGTTTCCATGCATTTTTAAAAAAAATCTGGGTTTCAAATAAATTTAGAAAAAAAATCTGGATTTTCAAATAAGATTAGAAAAAGTCTGGGTTTTAAAAAAATCTGGGTTTTCAAATAGAATAGGAAAAATCTGGGTTTTCAAATAGATTAGGAAAAACTGGGTTTCAAATAGATTAGAAAAGTCTATTTTTTTTAAATTTGGTTTCAAACAGATTAGGAAAATCTAATTTTTTTTAAATCCGGGTTTCAAATAGATTAGGAAAAACTGGGTTTCAAATATATAAAAGAAAAATTTGGGGAAAATCTGTTGTGTTCTTAAAATTCTGTTGTCCTGAAGAAATTTTATTCCTGCTCTGAAAATTTGTATATCTCTATATATATTTACTGAAGAAGATTTTAGACTTTTCCTCGGTAAAAAATTTAATTTATTAAATGCCCTGCTTAAATCTACTCGGTCGTATAACCCAAAGGATACTAAACAATAAGCATTACCTCTTTTTAGTGTAAACATAACATACATGTAATACACAAATCATATAACATGAATTTTACTTAAGTAGATTCATTAGCACCATACATCCCCTTGGCGGCATTACCGCGCGCGATCTGCCATTTTGTGACCGAGATCCACACAATGACAATAATAAGAACCAAAGATATAAACATTAACAAAGTAAATATTAACAAATATAACACATACAAGATAAAGCATTGAAAAGAAACCATCTGAGTACATAAATACAACATATGCATAATTAACTTAACACATTGAATTAAAATTGCCATGGCCAATAACCACACCGAGTTAACATTACATTGCAGTACAATCTTCAAGAGGTATAATGATACAAAAGTGTTTCCAAACATAAATGGAAACCATACACAAGATAACATGATACAAATAAATAGATGAAAACTAGCTCCAAGATAGATACAACTCTAGAGTCACTGCAACCACACCAATCCGCACCTCTCGATCCTCGACTGGGGACCCAATGGGGTGCTTAGCACGTTCCACCCGACCATGTGAGTTTGAAGACCCACCCCCCGTGCTAGGAGTTGACAAGAAGAGTCCTCAACCAAGAACATCCAAACACGGAAACCACAAGACTCCACAACATACAAAAGTATCATAAAACTCAAGGATTACAAGGACATAATCAACAACAACCAAGAGTCATTAAAATAACTTAAAATCATACATCTCATCACATAAATCAAAGCAATAACCAGTAACAAGTAACCAAAGGATATGAAACACTTCCAAATCAATCCGAATTAATAAATACTGCAATTCGTAACAACACAGATCATATCACAAGATCATAAGACAGCTGATCGAATCAAATATTGAGGCAAAATGAGGATCATACAAGACCACAAACATACTTTCGAAGAGATGTATTAAAACAATAATCATAAATCAATTTAAATCAATTCAAACAACAATCTAAACCAACTCCCATAACCCACTTCCAGAGGAACACAATAAAGTAAAACAAATGGGCAACTAAGGAAGAGTGTCATCGCATAGCCTACATGGGTTCTCCTGGCCCTTCCTCCAAACTGAGGCGTCGACCCCCATCTATGGATCTCCTGGCCCTTCCTCCTACTTGAGGCGCCGACACCATAGGGTAGCTCATGCGGAGCCAATAACCTCTCATGAGGATGAGGTTACGACCTTGCCAACCACGGCCTTCTCAGCCTTCCATTAGTCTGCGGAAGCACTAATGAAGACGAGGCATCCATTTTTTTTTAAAATCTTATTATGATATTACTACCCAACCCTCCTAAGTTAATTATTAGGTTTTCACTTGATTACCAACTCACTCGTGGGTTCCCTCCTGCCTTCCCCTTACGCTAGCACCGCCCCCTCACTCCAGGAACCATAATTCCTAGAGACCCAACAACATAAAAAGAACCAAGGGTTGTACCATCATAATTTGAACAAAGAATCACATCATAAAAGCATGCGAGGCATTACCCATCTTGCTATAAATACAATATCTAAGTCTCAAAAATTCTCGTACAACCCTTTTAAAATAATGAAACCAAAACACTTGCCAAATCAAGGCACATAAAGAGAGAGAACATCAGTTATCAATCATCTCAAGCCTCTGGAAGCCAAAAGAATGAAAACCCACAAACAAGGGTAAAATAAAGCAACATGAGTATTTCTCCAATAATTCCAACACAAGGATAAAATTTCCTCAAATATAAGAGTAGCTCAGAAAAGCCATACAAGGGAAGATTCATCAAGACCCATCCACAAATCAACAATGGTGTCACCTCAAATAGGAAAATGCACAAGAAAATCAACCTTTAATTCAACGAAATCACTTAATAAAACCAAAAGCCACCAACTAGGTATTCCATGGGAGACCTCAATTTTCTCCTCACAAGAATCCCCTTATGATGGTACCCAAATCACCTTCATAAAATCAACAACATAGCAATGACAACAATAATTACAAGGCCACAATAACTATTTTCAATTTAAATATAATGAGTGAATACATTAAAATAAGATCAACAACTCCATCTAGACTACATAATCAACTTAGATACAAAATAAATCAAAAATTCAAGAAGATCAACTATCCACAACTCAAAAACCAAAACACAAGTTCCCAGTTACATTACAACACAAATTAAATGACAAAGGATTCCTTGAATCAAAATTGATCTCCAAGGACATTCACACCAATCCAGAAACATCCAAAAACAATCCTTCAATAATAGAGATAAAAGCATGCAACCAGGCATCCAAGGGACCAATTAAAGAACACCTTAAATACTCAACCACTCACAACCCACAAAAACACTTGCATAACAACAACCACAAATTCAAATGAGAACAAAATTTATTAACCAATCAATTAACAACCAGAACTAAATAACTTTACAACTTCCCCAATGGAATTACTCAATTAACTAAAACAATCCAAGATAACCATCACAAGTATTCTAAAATATTTATCCATAAAGAGAACTTACAAATCAACCATTAAATGAATATAAAGGAAGTCAATTTTCAAAGATTAAAATCCCATTTCACAAATAAACTATCCAAATTGAGAATATCCTACTCAATCTCTAACCATGCCCATACATTTAAATTTCCCCTTTCATTTATCAACAGAATTGAAAACTACTTAATAGTTGGATAGTTAACTCATTATTATTTCCTAACTACTTATGTCTAAAACATTATTTCCATTTTCCTTTCATCATACTAATTTAACACTCACTTCCAATATTTAAATTAATTGTGAAAACCACTTAAGATCAATTGTTTATACTTTAAAATGACAATAATATCAATACTCTAAATACTTAAACTACTTATTAGAACTTACCTCCTAAGAAAATCTTAAATCTATCTAAATAAATTTACACACAATAAAAACCTTTTTAAAACCACTATATCTACATCTATTTTAATTCTTTTGAAGGAAGGAAAGTAGAAAGAGAATAAATCTTTTCTAAGAATTCAACAAATCTACAAGACTTAACTTCATAAATAAAATAACTTATTCAATTTTATATTAAATTCTATTTCCACCCTATACACATTTAAAAATAAGAATTAGACAATCAATGCTGATATATATATATGTATATATATATATATATATATATTCACAAATTGCCCTTCTACTATATTATCCTATCAAATTTCACAATTTAACAAATTAATAGGAATTCTTTTCTATTTCAAAATATTCACTCAAAACAAGAATTAAATAAATCAATGTTGCCATATATTCATAAATTGATTTTTCTACTAACTTATCTTCTTATAGTTGGTAATTTAATAAATCAATAACAAAAAACAGATTTCTTTCTATTTTATTATTATTTCCATTTTAAACAGATTTTGTTTTATTTAAAAAAAATAGAATGTTTTATTTTGACAAAATTAAATAATCAGTGGAATCTGAATAAATAAGTTTAATAAATATATATATACAAATAATTTTCAAAACAAATATTATTTATTTATTTATTTATTTTTATTTATTTATTTATTTTTAATAATTCAAAACAAATATAATACAACAGAAACTTGAATCTTAATTAAATTCTTCTTTTGATGCTATCTTTACATTTATATATATATATATATGTGTGTGTGTGTGTGTGTGTGTGTGAAAGAGAGAGAGAAGAGAAAGAAAGATATATATATATATATATATATATAGGGAGTATGGAAAGAGAAAGAGAAAGAGGCAGGAGGTATATATATATATACATATATATATATTGCATAAAAATGGAATGACAGTAGGAAATAAATTAATTGTATTACATCGCTTCAATATAAATATTTAAACACAGAATATATTTGTAAAATTTATCTACAAATGGAAATTTACACAACCTCAAATTCACAGTCATGAGCTTATTCTTTTACTGGTTCACTATTATTTTAACACAAAACTATAGTAACACTGTTCAATTCCAGAATCCCAACAAAATTTCACTTTAAATCAATAACAGTCCCACCCCAGTAAAGCTTTCCTGATTGAAAAATAGTCCAAAGCATTTCTAAAGATTCGAGAATTTTCTACAAGCATTAAATTTCAATTCAAGAGAAAATTTCATTCACAGCAAGGAATTCTTATTTCATTTGATGCTATAAAGAAAATAATTTAAAAGAAGATATATGTGAGAACTCAAGGCTCGCTACTGTAGATACAATCGCTAGCTTTCTTCTCTTTATTCCTTCTGCGACCTTTCCAATCCTTCCGCCAGCTAGCCCAAGATCACCAACTTCTTAAATCTTATCCTCACATGAATTTCGTAAGGAATGAACGCTACTACTATATCGTAAAGATGATCACAAATTCTCCTTAAAATCTATTTCCCAAGAGTAACCCTTCCATCCGTAAAAATCCTCTAGATAAAAAACTTTCACACCAAAGTTCTTCCATTTTTTCTAGCAAATGCCAAAAGTCACTTCTTTTTGAAAAATAAAATTCCAATCCATTCGAATCCACAAAAGATTGAGCTTTTTATTTATTTATCATTTCCACAATCAATTTAAATAAACACATGCATATTAAAATAATTAAAAACAGTGTAAAGTATCGGCGGTTCTGAAGCTTCGGAAAATCAGAGATAGAGCGTCGCTTAAGTTTATGCAGTTAGGTCCAAGTTCTTAGGCCGGTTCTCGGGGGCTGGCGCTGGCCGGTGGCGCCAGCTCGGCTGAGGGGCCACAACAGCCCTTCCGCCCAGAAGTGCCGGGCTGGCATTTTCCGGGCTGCTTTTGGTGCGCAAGCCCTCCCTCGACGGGGTTCGGTGTCGCCAGCTTTTGGGCCGATTTCCTTGCCTCCTTCTGTCCTCTATTTGGTGCTTGGGCTCGTTTTGCCATGGAGATTCAGGGCCTTGCTTCTTCCCTGGATTTGGAGATGGTAGATCCATCCTCTTTGATGCATGCCAATAACAAGGATCAGACTGAGTTTCCTCCTTCTGGGGAAGGTACCTCCTCGTCAAAAGGGTCTTTTCGAATTAAAAAAGTTAATGGTTGTCTGGAGAGATCGGAAGATAGACCAGTTTTGGTTATTCAACCTGAGCAGGTTATAGAGGATGTTGATTACTGGAGCAAGCATGCTCTTATCTGCAAATTTTTGGGCCTTCGTCTTTCTCTTCCTGTGTTGGAGTCTTGGGCACGTCGGGTTTGGAACCCTGAAGGAGATATGGAAATTCTTTTAGTGGCTAATAACTATTTTCTAGTTATTTTTTCAAGCATGTCAGACAGGAATAGGGCTTTTGAGGGTGGCCCTTATTTCTTTAACCAGGTCGGGCTCTTTATCAAGCCTTGGCATATGGGCTTCAACTCTGCTGAAGAGATCCCGTCGCGAGTGCCTGTGTGGGTTCGGTTGCCGAGGCTTCCGCTGGAATTCTGGAGGGAAGATATCCTCCACTCAATCTCTTTACTTCTTGGGAAACCTGTTGGATCGGCTTCACAGACTCAAGATCGTAAGGTAATTTCCTTTGCTCGTATTTGCGTTGAAGTTGATTTGAACAATCCATTACCAGACTCTTTGGAAATTTGCATGGGTTCTTCCTCCTGGATTCAACAACTAGATTACGAAACCCTTCCATTTAGATGCATAATTTGCCATGAATATGGTCATCTCCATCGCAGATGCCCCAGATTGAAAACTTCCCCCTTGCCTGCCTCTGAACCTCCTAGGTTGAATAAGGGGAAAGCTCCAGTGTCTGATGGGCCTGTTGATAAGGAGGGTTTTACCCCGGTTAAATCCCGTAATAAAGGCAAAGGCAAGAAGAGACCCTGGACGGATAGACAGAATGATGACACATTTAACAGGTTTGAGGTTCTGGATAGCGTAGTCCAAGAAGATGGTATTCCAATTGAGCTTTCTTCTGGGATTATGGGTCAGGTAGAGAATCAAGAGGTGGATGCAAGGAAGGAGGAGCCGATTCTATCGTCAGGGGCTCAACAAGTCGGTCAGCCGGCCTTGGACTTACCCTCTCAAGTTCAGAATATTGGTGGTATCCAGGAGTCACAGATAATGGTGGGTAATGCTAGGTTGGATCCTTGTCCCGATGCTGCGAAGACATCCGCAGATTCTGTGAAGGGTGTTAAGGCCCCTCCTACCTTGGGCCTGCATCAAAAATATTTTAAAAAGGGACCTCTAGATAAACAGTCAAGGAGTGGAAGGAAGACTGATCAAGAGAAGGTTAAGATAATGGGTGATATGTTGGTTGAGTCTGGGTCTGTGAGACCCATTGATTCTCACTTCTCCCACCCCCCTAAATGTTAGTTTTATCATGGAATGTAAGGGGGTTGAATAGCATCCCCAGACAAAAGGCTGTTCGTAGATTAATCGAGTCCCAGACTCCGGATGTGGTCTTCATACAGGAAACCAAGCTTACAGTGGATGGTTTGAATAATTGTGCTATGCGTATCTGGCCCCAAGGTTACTGGCAGGGGGTTGGGGCGTTGGGCAGTTCTGGGGGGGTGGCTTGTTTCTGGAACCCAAGGAAAGTCACCCCCTTATGGTGGGTTTCTAGTCAGTCTTCTATCTCTATGGTTGCCTCCATTTTTGAAACTGGAGAAAGATGTCTTTTCTCCAATATTTATGCTCCTACTGACTTGACAGGTAAGACCCACCTTTGGGATCATATCAAGTTTGTCCGTTCTCTGGACCCGTTTCTCCCATGGATTTTGGCTGGTGACTTTAATGCTGTTATTAGTATGGATGAAAAATGAGGAGGGTTAGTCAGGCTTGATCCTTCTTCTCTTTTGCTCAGAGATAATATCAGTCTCCTTAAGCTTATTGACGTGAAGCCAACCAATGGAATTTTTACCTGGAATAATAGGAGGTGTGGTGATGAGGCTATCTCAGAACGTCTCGATAGATTTTTGGTGTCCTGTTACTGGATGAGCAGTAGGTGGACTATCGTTTCTGATATCCTGGATTGGAGGGGATCAGATCACTGGCCTATCAAGCTCTGTGTCTCCTCTTATGGGGTCACCAAAAATCCTTCATTCAAATTTCAATTGATGTGGTTACGGGATCACTCTCTTCAGGATCTGGTGCAGGATTGGTGGTACGAAGGGCTTCCTGCCCACGGGCGGGCCATGTTCACTTTCTGTAAACGGCTCCAACATGTGAAGTATAGGCTTAAGAGGTGGAATAAACAATGCTTTGGGAACCTGCATGCTCAGAAACTTGCTGCTCAGTCCAAGCTAGATAGTGTCACTCGTCAGATTCGTGACCATGGGCTGTCCTCTGACCTTTTGAATGCGGAATCCTTGGCCCTTAAGGGCTTAGAAGAGTGGGAGCTTCGGGAGGAGATTTTCTGGAAGCAAAAATCCCGTATTGAGTGGCTTCAGGAGGGAGATAGGAACACGTCTTTCTTTCATAATTCGGTTAAGGCCCGTAGGCAGGGGAGCTCTCTTTCCACGCTTGTCTCGAGTGATGGAACCCTTCTCTCGTCCGGTGGTGAAATTTCCAGGGAAGCTGTCAACTATTTTTCTAATCTTTTTGCTAAGGAGGATATTGCTGCTAGAACCGAGGTGAGGGCTATCTTGGATTCTATTCCTCACTTGGTCCCCGTGATGATGATGGTCCAATCTGTTGCCAAAGTTTGCATGGTAAAGGCAAAGCCCCGGCCCCATAAGCTCGGACATGCTCTTTTCCGTGAATTTTGGGGAGCCATGTCCGGATCTCCTCCTTGGTTCGTGAATCCTCTTTAGGAACAAAACAACAAGCTTAAGTCTTTTGAACTCCTACTCTTTTCCGCTCTCATACCCAAGAAGGAGGGGCTAACCTGGGATGGAGCAATCTCGTGCCTATTGCTTTATGCAACGTTGTTTACAAGATTATCACCAAATTAATTGCTGAGAGACTCAAACCTCTCCTTGGTGCTTTGATCTCGGCTGAGCAGGGAGGTTTTGTGGAAGGGAGACAAATCTTGGATGGTGTCGTGATTGCTACAGAGGCTATTCACTCTATGGCTTCCTCTAAGGAGAGGGCGATGTTCATTAAGCTTGACATGGCTAAAGCTTATGATCGGGTGAGCTGGGAGTTCCTTCAGAATATCCTCTTGGCCTTTGGCTTTAAAGAGGATTGGGTGAGTTGGGTCCTCAGTTGTGTTACCTCATCCTCCTTCTCCGTTCTCATTAATGGGGAATCTTCAGATTGGTTTAGTGCTTCTCGGGGGCTTCGGCAAGGGGACCCTCTGTCCCCTTACCTTTTCATTATCATGGCTGAAGGGCTTGGTAGATTTATTAAATCTCAGGTGCGGCAGGGTCGTATTCACGGCTGGAGCTGGAACAATGTGCTCCCTCCTTGTTCTCACCTTCAATTTGTGGATGATACTGGACTAATGGGCTTGGCTAGAATTAGCGAGGCTGTGAATTTTAGGAGAACTTTAGACATCTACTTGAAAGCTTCTGGTCAGAGTATTAATGATGATAAATCTTCTATTTATTTCTTTAACACTCCTTGTCTCATTTAGAACAGGATTGCCAGGATTCTAAGATTCCAAATTGGGTCTCTTCCCCTGATATACCTAGGGATTCCTTTGGCTTTGGGACCTCAGCGAAGAAATTTTTGGCAGGGGATGTTGGATAAGTTCCGGAGTAAGGTCAGTCATTGGACTTACAGATGGCTTTCTTCTGCTGGTAGGGTGCTTCTCCTAAAAACCGTGGTGCAGGCTCTACCTATTTATAGGTGTTGTGTGCATATTCCTCCTGCCTCCTTTATGAGGGATTTTGATGCTCTTTCCCGGCAATTCCTTTGGTCGGGTAACCTTCTTTCCTCGAAGTGGAGTTTAGTCAAGTGGGAGTCTGTCTGGAGGCCGAAGCATGTTGGGGGCCTTGGCCTTAGGTCGATGGCTCTTGTGGTTACGGCTTTGGCGGCTAAGCTGTATTGGAGATGGTGCAACAACCAAGATCAGGATTGGGCCAAGATTCTTGCTTTCAAGTATGTTCCTGGGGTTGAGAGCCAGGATGTGCCACGGATTGCCCCGATGGGCAAAGGTTCTTGCATTTGGGATATTCTGAAGAAGGGAGCTCAGCTTGTTAGGGATGGTCTCTTCTGGATCTGTAATAATGGCTCCAATGCTCTATTTTGGCTAGACTCTTGGGATGGTCACCCTCCCATCCTATCTAGTTTCCCTCAGCTTCTACCTCTCTGCCAGAGGTTCTCTGATGCTGGTTGGATTAAGGTGGAGCATTTTAAAACTGTTAAGCGTATTGGTCATCTTGAGGTGTCATGCTGGAAGGATCCGCAAGAGTGGCCTGTGGGTGGTTCTCAGGAGGATCGGGCTGCCTTGGGGAAGGT
>VDFB02217035.1:0-19585 GCA_007258455.2 Sequoia sempervirens
ATCAATCAAGTCTCGTTCCTTCATATTGAAATCTCAGGCAATTATTTTATTCAGTCATTTTCCATGTTTATTAGACACCCGCTGAGACGTCATGTAGTTTCGCCGATGCCTTGAGTCTCTCCAACAGTCAATATTACATATCACTTTGGTGTCACATAGTCTCATCGATGTTCTGAGTCTCACCGATAGCCAATAGATCATATGTCGCTATGGTGTCATGTAGTCATACCGACGTTCTAAGTCTCCCTGAGAATTACTCCTTCAGTCTTAAGTGTATCACTATGATTATTGCCAATCGCTAACTTATCATTTGTGACTTTGGGGTCAGCCGGAACTTTTACTTCTATAATGGCTACAATCAAACTTGAAGAGTACATAATAGAGATATCATGCCAATTAATTTTACCATTGCTGTTCGGACCTTCAACTTATGGTAGAACAAGTACCAAATTTCACAGAGCATAAAGCATTCAAAAGGAATATCAATTTTGATAGTTTGCCCCAGATCTACTTGATTTCAACACTTTCATGGTTAGATTTATAGGGATCTATGTTTTCATTAATGTAGAGGTAGGTAAAAGGAGAAATAATTATAGTGTAACTTACTATTCTGGTCGATGAAATTATGTTCGTGAAATTTGTTTCACCAATGGACCTGAGTTTTGGCATCATTCCACTACCCATCTGGCATACGATACGGGATGACACTATACCGAGATCTAAAGAAGCACCTTCAATTGGCACCATTTTAGAAATTACTATAAAATAAAGGGTAGGAACTTTACTTGAGAAATATTGGAATTTTTACTTGTAGAAGTTAAAGTTCTCTGTAATCCATCGAGGGATTTATTGGCACACAAACACAACTTGCAACATATGAAGTAATGGATGACTACAAGTTAGTGAAATGGTCCTTAATATGTGAGTGGTTTGCAAATTTATTGGTAGAAAATAAGGTTACAAACAGATCTACATGAAAAATTATGAGGACAATCTACTGTAATCATCAAAATAGATGAAAAGTGCAAAGGAAATAGCCAAGCTACATCTCTAGAGCCTAAAAAAAACACATGCAAGAAACATAAAAGAAAGAACAAACCAGCTTTTGGATGAATACAAAATGGTGCCTTCAACAAGTGATTCATATGCTTTCACACCTGACACAGGACATTAAGAAGATTTTAGTCTTCCTCTGTGAAATTAACTACTTACATAATAAAACCAGAAACCAATATTATATACCTCCATGTCTAGCCGAGGGTAGGTATAAGAGAAAAAAATTTCTTCAATGCAATTCCAAAAAAATATCAATGTGTGTGTAGGTTTGTATTACTCAAAATATCATTTCACTGCCTAAGGAAAAATACCAAAGTGATGTTTTAAATTTTAATCTTCACATAGGCTCCCTTATTGCTACACATGCATATACAAGCATTATTAGGAGCTCTAAACTATTCCAAATGTTAAATTATTTAATTAACTATAAGATGGAAAGTTGTTGTTTAGGTATAATCCATCATCTTTTATATCTTTAATATTCGCTCCTAAGCTTGAGATAAATTTGTGTAAATAGAGGCGAGAAATGTGAATCTTTTATGACAAAAGAAATTCTTAAAGGAGAGAAAGGGTAGAGGCAAGAGAATGCTTGAATGTATAGCAAAGTATAACATTTTGATCATTATAACAATGAAACAAATCTTAAGTTTGAAGCATTAATATCATTTACAATATTTATGATCAAGAATGAATGTAAGTAGAGAAAATTTTGCATACCTGCAGATGGTACAAAATTTCATGGTTAAGTAGAAGCCTCCCATCAACAACAAGATCCAAATATCCATGTATCTATCTCAATTGAACCTCTAAACCCTTCAGAGCTGTTAATTTTTCCACTAACCTGTTATGCACAAAAGTCAAATTTTAGAGTTATGTCACCACTAAAAATAGAAGAAACAGAGCTTTGAAACCAAATCCACACAAAGCCATACAAACAAACTAAAGTCAGAACATTGGAATGGAAACAAATTCAAATTATGTTGCAGAGCATGGATTTAGGGTATAAAGAATCATTGTTCTGCCACCATAGTGAAAAGTTAGCACTTTCTTTCATATTTGCATATTGGTTTGATGCTTCAAACAATGCATTTATTATATTGAAAAGTGCATTACCTTATTGAACTTCTCTTTGTTTTGAGAATGGTTTAATATTCTCTACTTAACAGGGCAAACCACGTGAGCCCCCCCCCTCACATCACTCTCAATTCCCCATACCCAATCATATAACATTAATCATTCATTCATCCATTAATAACATATAACATTCATTCATTCATCCATTAATAACATATAACATTCATTCATTAACATATAACATTCATTAATTAACATATTCACATTCATTCATTAACATATAATAATCATTCTTTCAGTTTTTACATATTATCAAAATATGGTTGTCATGATATGATTACAATCACTTTTTTTTTGTTTCTTTTTTAAAGCTACATAAAGTTGAAGTGGAGTATCGTTTTCTAAATCAATATATGTCCCCCTTTAGTTGTTTTCCCTCTACTCATGATCTTAATGTATGCCTAGTCATCTGCTCATGACGTGGACGCCGCTGCAAGGGGGGGTCTGTAGCAATAAGAAAGAAATGTTAAACTGATATGTTTTATTATTATTTTTACAAGTATTTCATTAATTAAAAGAAAATTAGAGTGGTTCTCTTTACCTGATGGGTCTGCATCATGTTCTTGAACTTTTGTTATAGACTCATGCTCAACATCTTGAACACCCTCTAAATCTTGATCTGCGGTTGAAACTTGAAAGTTACATTTGAATTAATACGCAATTGAAATTAAATATGTTTAAAGAGAACATGAGATTAGTCCTCTTTGCGATGGGGGTGACATCGTGTTCCCTAATCTTCTCTAACTGATCATGCTCAACACATTGATCACGCTCTACATGCTCTAAAAGTTGAAACCGCGAAGGTTACATTAATTAATACCTGGTGCAATTAAATATGTTTAAAAGAACTTTAGAGAGTGGTCCTCTTTGCACGATAGAGACCCCATCCTTATTCCTGATCTTCTCTAGCTGATCATGCTCAACGTGTTCTAAAAATTACCGAGGGATACACCATGACCTTCATCGCCGCGTTGTGCTCCACCCTGCATTTCAGCATGTCATGGCTGAATGTATCATTGCTTGAATGTTTAAAACAAATAGGAATGTAATTAATTTATGGTGGAAATTAATATTGAATAGATTGGAGAAGTATTCAATTTTAAATAAACTTTATTGGGTTTATTTACCTGCATGTTGGATGTAGTGGAAGATTGTGTTTTCCCAGTCAAGACTCTTAGGCGTTTAGCCACGACTCCATAACCTTGCTAGAAGGAAATATTCAAGTCCTCTTCTGTGGGAACTCTGTTGAATTGAGAGCCCTACATTTTTGCAGAAGATCATGAATTTTGCTTCTATGGTGTGATAAAACCAAAATTGTTTTCAATTTATTATAATTTGGATGCAATATTTCATTTATTGATACTTACAATTCGTGTGGCTAATTTCATATAACCACCAGAGCCAAGTTTGTGTTGCCCGTGATTTTCTAGTCTTGCCTTTGTTTATGATGTGTTGGGCCAGCCTATGAAAAGTTTGAAATCGTTAGATTACGCCTTAAAAGAAAGAGTAATCAATATATAATTACATTGTTGATAGTATCACATACCTTCCTTGGCCCGGTGGTGTCTTTCCTTTTTTCTTTTCAGCCTTCTCCTTTCCATCTGACACCAGGTCCTTCCACTCCCTCTCCAGAATCATGGGGGGACGCTCGTACTTTTTTTTCTTCTCTAAATATGACCTATATTGGTCCCTCACATACTTTAGATAGGTACTATATTTCTTAAGGACCTTGATTTGGTTGAATGTTTTATCACTGAACAACCCAACTAAATGGTTAATGAGCTCATCTTTTAAATCTTGATTTTGGGCATTCCACTGTGTACGTATGGTGGTCCTGAAGAGCTCCAATGTAATATCACTTAGATGCTTATAAAAAACATCATTTCCTACAAAATGATCATGGGATCAATAGTCTAAAAAGAGCGATTAGTAAGTAAATTTCAATTGGATTATATATAATAATAATTAAAACATTTTAAAGTACCTGGGACCTTCTCTATCTTTATGGGAACAAAATCCTCGGCCGCCACAAGTGTGACCGGAAATGTTCCCGTACTAGTAATATGGGAAGATCTAGGAAATGCTGCTAAAACATCACTAGTACTAGTGGCCTCTGCATCCCCAGGTACATGAACTGACGCATGTTTTGGCATGTGTTCGCTACCAGAGGGTGCATTAATGGATGCCTGCATGGTATGTGATGCCGACATTTCAGACGACAATATAGGAACGAATGATGGGGTCAGATGATGTGATGTATGCGTAGGAAGATCAGGATGGACACTTGTACCAACCCTTACTCCTCGGGCAACACTTGCAGTACCCTGATCATGGCGAGGAACATCATGAGGAGGCAAATAACCCTATAAAAACAACACATATTTTAGTTCATGACATAAAAGAGTACAAAATATAAAACCATGAATGAACTTATGTTATAATTAAAGAACTCATGACAGCTTACTTGCAAGTTTTGTAATCTCTCAGACAATATTTTAACCCTCTCTCTTATCTCATCTGTTTGATGCACTATGAATATCAACTTAACCATTTCTTCATTGCATTTTTTTTGGATCTTCTTTATCGTATCGGGAGGGTTTGCTAAATAAGCAATGTGATCATCAAAAAATATTGATAGCACCTCACTATGGATGCTCTCCTCTACTACTGGTGCCTTTCCCCGATCAGTCGATTGCAACAAGAATATTAAAAATATTATTGAAATTAACCCAATAAACTTATGAAAAAAACATAATAATAAAACATTTTGCTCATATCTAATTTGTACAATTACAATGAAGTAAACCTATCAGGTAGAAGCACCTGAAGATACATCAGGATCTGTGCTCTGGGCCAGAGCCTTCTCCGTATGATCAATGTCCCATTGTGACAAAAATTAAATATAGAAAAATATTACCGAAATGAAACCAATAGACTTACGAAAAAAACATAAGAATAAAATGGTATATTGGAGTCATTAATTGGAGGTTGGGTAAAATGGTACATAGTACGTACCAACCCCATAGTAACTGTGTTTGTAACTAAGTGATTCAAATTGTAATCGATTAGCAACTCTTCCCATGTAGTTATTGATTTTATCACACATACGAATACACGGTTTCCCTCGCGTGCCTCGAATATGCAATTGGGTTGCTTATTTGTTGACCTAGGTCATGTACTGTTTATAAACCCTACAATATTCCCTGATGCTTTTGACCTTTTGTCAATGTACATAGCCACTCCTTTATTTTGATCTTTATCTTTTAGTTGTATATAATTTGCTGACAGTGCATACCTACGCATACTTCATGTATATCGAACTAGTTGCATCCAATGTTTGTAACTGTAACAGGGTCCAACATACTTCATCAATTTAGTAACTTTGTGGCCTTTATGCCGTCCATGCAATAGGCCCAAACCATGTAATAACCCCGATGGTGCTATGTGATATATCCTCTCGTTGACACAAAAATTAGTGTTTATTGGAAGTTCCTTGGGTACCCATTGTTTTTGTAGATGTTTTTACCTCAAGGGAACCTAGACGTCGCCTATGCTCTCATCATCATAAGAACATGACCCACCTTCAACAAGAAAAAATTCCATGTGTTTACAGAATTTTCTTCAAATCTTTTGACCTCTAGTTGATCTCCTTCTTTTAGACATACTACATGTCTCGCTTTCCTCTTCTCTTCCTGAATTTCCCTCGCTCGAGGAAGACAGATCTAACAAATACCTATTTGGTGGTACCTGCACTCGTAAGGATGTTGGGTGAAGTTCTTTCATGGTGATGTGATCCCAAGGTGACATTATGATTAATCTATCATTTCATCGCTATAATTTCATAGGTTATAAGATAATCAAGTCTTGATAGATTGCAAGCTATTGTTACTACCGTCCAAATGTGTCCATCACAAATCAAAATCTACTTAATGTTTAACTCCCAAACTTTGTAACAAATTGTTAAATGTGACTATGGTCCACTAGTTACCTGAAAACCAAGGCCTCAAATGATATATTCTCTAATTGTAATCAAAAGGACTTTTTGCTCTTCATTTCAAATAAAATAAACTTGGGAAACACCACCAAGTGGTTTATTGGACACCTACATGACTAAAAATAGCAGAAAATTTACATTTAATTTCCATATGTCTAAGTGGTTAGCGGGGAGGGAGTGTGTACTAGGCCTTGTTAAGTCATCATAAGTTTACGCTTTGGCAATAATTTTTTTTTAAGTCATATTAAATCTTCCTATGTCTAATTGCTAGGAGATTTTTGGTATGTTTTAAGGTAGGATGATTGATGAAAGAGCCCAAAGACTAGCCTTTCTCCATGGTATCCGGGTACACATAGCAGCGGTCTTCTCTTATACAGTTGGAAATGATTTAAAAAACTTAGCTAGGAATTATTCATTTAACCTAAGGTTTTCTCATAATGCCATCATTGGAAAGTATGATCAAATTCTTCTATTATGAAGAATTGGTCTATGTGCCTCTAGTAATCAGTATAAATGTTTGTAAGGATAAAATGACTAATTGCATCGGTGGAGAGAGAATGAAATTTGGAGTTGCTTCAAAGATTATATTCTCTATTCTCGCATAATTTTTAGGGTTGTAGTATTGGAGGTTATCACTACCAGAAGGGAGGAGACCTTTCCTTGTAATCTTTTATAATTTTCATTATTCTTATTTATTTTACATACATATGCATTTACTATTTTCATTTTATTTCTCATGGTTTAATAGTTTGATGATTTCCATATTATATGTGATTTGAAGACTTTAAGAATTTCAATTAAAACGATTTTATGCAGGATATGTTATCCTATAACACTACAAAACCATATGCTCTTTGCATTTACACTTGCATTTATAAATACACATTTTATATAAGCAGGATATAGATTTCTTTAATGATATGTTTGCATTTGTTGTTCTGGAGAGCATCGATTAATTGCATTTGCATTTACATTTTAAAATACATACATACATGCATATATATATATGTGTTATTGTGTGTTCAATGTGTATGTGTGTGTATATCATTATATTGATTAATCGAGAAACAACCCATTATTAGATGCACATGGATAAAAATTCATAAAATCAGATCTACATACATGTTTAATTGAAACCTGGTAGAACCTCTCATTTCACATGCTTTTCTTCCTAGAAAACTATTGAGGGACAACAGCTATATACCTTCTTTGTTATCATCATACACCCTATTCATGCATCCTACAATTACAGCGATTATCCATGGGACTCTTACACAAGCTACAGGTAATCACAAAAGTGTAAGAGCCCTTTATATCATGTTTGGACTACAAAACCCTCAAAAATAGGGTAACTCAGATTATGATTTGTTGGTGAGTTGTATGGACAAAATCATTAGCACCAGCTCATTCTTGGAGTCTTTTGAAAGAGAAGTGAATCAAGTGGCAGTTAAGTACAAACCTTATAGTCTCAAGGTGAATGAGGTGATTAATTTTGATTGACCAACTAATGAAGGGTACCATAAATGGGTAAATGTATATTTAACTGAGGAAGAGTGGAAAGGAGTAGTCTGCTAATGATTGAAAAATCAGTTGTTGCAGTTACAACAAATTCCAATTTTGTTTTTTGGTGACAGTCTAGGCACATAATTCTTGAAGTTTTTTGTTGCTGCATCAAGCATTCTCAGCGGGCACGATGAACAAGAAGATTCTCTAGGGAGATTGTTGTTGTAACAATTTTTTGGAATATCACAAGGCGGTCCAATTGGCTGGTGACACATGTGCTTTCTGGCTCAATGCTTGTTTGCTCCTCCTTTTTCTATAAGGATTTCAAGGCCAGAAGTACGTGTTAGCAAGTTAGATATTTTTGGTCGAGTCTAGATGAAGTTGCAGAGAAAATTGTAAAGTCTGATGGTTTTAGGGAAAATGCAATTTAGGTTTTGAGTCATTCTGTAGTAGGTTTTGAATTCATGGGAGTTTGATGTTTTATGATATCTTGGAATTTGAATTGATATGATTAATTTGAACTCATGTCTCTCCATTTATTTTTAAAGAATATCTGAATTTTGAATAAAATGATCAAGGGTTGTTTTGTTCATCTCACTGTTGTGGTGTGTATGATTCTTGTTTTAGGTTTAATTCAAGGAATTAATTAAAATGCTTGAATGGGATTGTAGGTGGATATGTCCTGTATAAGGATTTGATAAGTAGTATTGGGTTAGAATACATATTGATGAGATTGTAAAGAAATTTTATCAAGGATCTTATATGATATGTGTTAAATCTATCATAAACCCTTAGATGCTTATAAATTTGACTCCTCCAATGGATATATGGCACTGATCTAAGTTATACTTATTCGTATGGTTCAATATTTTTTTCCTTTACCTAGAGCTTGCTACAAATTGCAAATCAATGACTATCTTATACTGTGAAATGTTGTAGTTATCTCATGCTCCAAATAGTTGATATTATTGATAAACAACCTATTCTATTTGGTATTATCCTATTATGTTGAGATATTAAATGAGATTATCTGTTGTTGTTAATGTTGTTTATGATGATGGTGCAGAGGTTGTAAACGCATTAAGGGATCACCCTCCTAGGTCTTGCAGAGCCCAAAGTGTAGGAGGTCTTTCAAATCCTTGTTAGTTGGTCTAGGTCCTAAGAGCTTCCCTTTATTGGAATTGGAAATTCCATAGGTAGATTAGAAGATCAACCTGCTTACCATAAAAACAACCAACACCTTGCATATGTTTGTGGTGGAGGTATTAAAGAAGAATGGTATGCCTCTATTTCCATTCATTAGATCTACCTTAGCCTAGCATATACTTGGGCTATGTCTACAATTGCTTCAGACTCATGCGATGAAGGCTATGTGTGATGAAATCCTAGACCTCAACCAAGATGTGGGTAGATTATGGGAGTTTTGCCAAGCCTTGAGGCTGGTGGATAAAAATGTGAAAGACTAAGCTATTTTATTTTTCTATCTTATCTTATACCATTTTACGAGAATGGGGGTGCCAATGTACGAGAAGATCTTTGGAAACTAGGCATAAAAATTGAAGGTTAAAGAGAATGGGGGTGCCAAGCTTATAGTACTCATTGCCCCTTGGTCGTCAATTTTCCTTGAGTGCCCTCAACCTCGTCCTCAGCGTTAGTATTGACCTTGTTTTCACTCCTCCAAACTCTTCCTCGGTGCTGATATTGACCTTGTTTTCACTCCTCCAAACTCTTCGTCGGCGTTTGTATTGACCTTGTTTTAACTCCAAACTCTTCCTCGGTGCTGGTATTGACCTTGTTTTCACTCCTCAAACTCTTCCTTAGCGATATTGACCTTGTTTTCACTCCTCCAAACTCTTCGTCGACGCTAGTATTGACCTTGTTTTAACTCCAAACTCTTCCTCCGCACTGGCATTGACCTTGTTTTCACTACTCCAAACTCTTCCTCTGCGTTGGCATTGACCTTGTTTTCACTACTCCTAACTCTTCCTCGGTGTTGGAATTAACCCTATTTTCACTACTCCAAACTCTTCCTTGGCGCTGGTATTGACCTTTCACTTCTCAAATTTGACGAGCTCCAACTTGGTTTCGTTAGGTTTTACAGTATGTTAATTAAGTTCAAAATTTTGGCACCATTTAGCTAGGTTTTAATATTCTACAATATAGTTAAGTATATATTAGCTATATTTTACATAATAAATAATATAATTATTCAACTTATTATAATTATATATTATATTTTTTAACAAAATTATTAAATACGTATAAAATTATTATAATTAATAATAAGTATATTTTTATATAATACAAAATATAATATATATAATATATATTTAATATAATAGTAGTATATATTAATATGAGAGAGAGAAACTAAATTTTGATTGGTTGTTTCATGTCAACAATGCAAGGATGGCATGTGTCCTTGGGGAGTTATGCTCAAGGTAGCATGCCATTTGATTAAATATATGATAATTCTCCTTTTAAGACCTCTTCAATGTACCCATTGCACACTTAAGGAGAGAAAGATAAATATAGGGAAGAAAATATAGAGAGAGAGTGAGATAATGACAAGCATACAAATAGAAAGTGAAATAAAGAGGTAAGGATGAATAGATAGAGATATAGGGAGGGTGATTGATATATCTCTCCCTATTGCTCTCTATATCTCTATATCTCCCACTATATATGTCACTCCCACCTCTTCCCCCCTCTATCTATGTAGCTATCTCTCCATCTCCCCCCTTTCTCTCTCATTCACTCCATCTCTCCCTCCATCTCTCCTACTCTATATCTCTATCTCTATTTCTCTTTTTATCTCCCTCTCACTCCTCTCTCTATCTCTTTCTATCTATATCCCTTTCTCCCTCCCCCTCTCTATATCTCCCTCTCTATCCTCTCACCATCCTCTCCCTCCTATCCCCCCTATCCATCAACTCTCTATCTCCACCTCTCTTCTTTTCTCTTCCATATATCTCCATCTCTTTATCTTCCCATATATCTCTATCTCTCTCTCTTTCTCTCCCCATCTATCTCTATCTCCCCATATATTAACTAAGAAGCCATGCAAGCATACAATATTATATGTTGGTAAAACTATAATAGTGTTTTATTAAACTATAAGTAACACTTATCTTTCTAATGTCAAACCTTCTTATAAAAATAGTGTTTTATTAAACTATAAGTAGATTATTGTCACCACTCTTCATTCAACATGAAATGCCAAATGTAGCAATTGTTTTGTTGCTTTTGTCAAGTTTCATTAACCAAGCTATTTAATGGGTTGAATAAATTTGTGTTATGACCCTTCATATCTTTAAAATAATTAGACAATATTAGTGAGATTAGGAAGGGGAGAAAACTAAACTCCTTCAAAATAGGGGTAGTTGTGGGTTTGTTGGCTTTCTTTGTATACTATATACTTAGTTCCTCTAGGATAAATAAGTCACTTTAGATCATTTTCTTAGTTGTGTATCCTAACTAATATAGAGTAAGCTTTTTCATTTTAATTGACTTCTACATAATAGTTTATGTGTTGAAAGAATTGTTTCCATTCTTTGTAGTTTTTACATTGGAATACAAATCATATTTAATTTCATGCCAATATACTTCTTTCATAAAGATATTTGTTTGAAATAGGTGCTTCATAACCCATCTAATCAAATCATAATTAACCTATCAAAAATGCAATAGGAATTTTCTAAAGAAAAGAAATTGAGCCAGAAATCATAAGTGTATGGCCTTTGAAGAAAGGAGTGATCCACCTTAGCAATAACAACTACCTGATTTAGACCTGGGTATGTACAGGATCATGATGGGCCAAAAAGTGGCAACATGAAAAAAGTAGCATTTTGAACTCGCCAAAAAACGCGAAAATCCTGAGTTGACTTTTTTTTGGGTTGGCTATCAGTTCATTGCTCCATAGCAATGCCTAAGAAAAAGTACTACAAATCAGATATCTGATTTGTTTTGGATATCCAATTCGTGTCTAATATCTAATTTGAAAAACATTTTAAAATGTAATATTTTGGTGCTATAAATCGGATATCTGATCTAAATCAGATATCTAATTTTTGCAAACATATACCCAAGAGTAATTAGGAGGTGGAGGGTGGGCAAGAGAGAGAGAGAGAGGGAGAGAGAGGGAAAGGGAGAGAGAGAGAGAGGGAGAGAGAGAGAGATAGAGATAGAGAGAGATATATATAGAGAAAGAATTAGGAGGGGAGGGAGGGAGAGAGGGAGAAGAGGGGAGGAGTAGAGAGAGAGAGAGAATTAGGAGGGGGAGAGGGAGGAGTGTTGAGGGTTGGGGATGAGGGGGTGGGAGGGAGAGACAGGAGAGAGGGAGGGTGTGGGAGGAAGTGTCTCATAAAAGGAAGGGAGAAGTTAAGGGTGATTGCAGAGGTGGGGGTTTGGGATTAGGGGTTTAGGTTTTAGGGTTTATGGATGAGGGGGATAGGAGGGAGAGACTTGAGAGGGAGAGAGAGAGGAGGGAGTGGGGAGAGAGATAAAGGAAAGAGGAGGGAGTTAAGGGTAGAGGGTAGAGAGGTTTAAGGGTTAAGGAGTTTAGGGTTTAGGGTTAAGGGGAGAGAGATAGAGGAGGAGGGTTAGAGGTAAGAATTAGATGGTTTAGGGTTTAGGAGTTTAGGGTGGAGGAAAGAGAGATAGAGGGAGTGAGTGGAGTGAGACAAAGACCTAGGAGAGAGGGGAGGGAGGTAGGAGGAGAGACTTGAGATTGGAGAGTGATTAGTGAGTGAGTGAGAGAGAGAGAGAGAGAGATAAAGGAAAAGGGATGGTAGGGTTTAGGGTTAAGGAGAGAGAAGATAGAGGAGTAGGTGGGTGAGAGAGAGAGAGAGACCTAAGAGAGGGAGGGTAGGATATTGAAAGACACTTGAGAGAGAGAAAGGGAGAGTGGGAGACAGATAGAGGGAGGGAGGGTTAAGAGTAGAGGGTAGATGGTTTAAGGGTTTAGGGTTAAGGGTCGAGGGGAGAGATATAGAGGGAGTGAGTGAGTGAGATAAAGACCTAAGAGAGGGAGAAGGGGTAGGAGGGAGAGAATTGAGATAAAAGTAGAGTGGGTTAGTGAGAGAGGGCCTCCAGGAGAGAGAATTGTAGTTACTAGGAGGAGAGACTTGAGAGAGAGAGAGATAAGAGGAAAGGGAGAGGGAGTAAAAGGAGTAGAGAATTAGAGGGGTTTAAGGGGTTTAGGGTTTAAGTTTAGGGTTTAGGAGTAGAGGGAAAGAAGAGAGAGAGAGATATAGGGGAGTGAGTGAGTGAGAGAGAGACCTAAGAGAGGGAGAGGGGGTAGGAGGGAGATAGGGTTAAGGGTAGAGGGTAGAGGGTTTAAGGGTTTAGGGTTAAAGGTTAAGGGTTATGGGTTAAGGGTTTAGGGTTATGGGTAGAGGGGAGAGAGATAGAGGGATTCAGAGAGAGAGAGGGGGGGAGTGGGAGAGAGATAGAGAGTAGAGGGTTAAGGGTAAAGGGTAGAAGGTAGAG
This sequence comes from Sequoia sempervirens, assembly GCA_007258455.2. Classification (NCBI taxonomy): domain Eukaryota; kingdom Viridiplantae; phylum Streptophyta; class Pinopsida; order Cupressales; family Cupressaceae; genus Sequoia; species Sequoia sempervirens. The sequence goes on from VDFB02217035.1 coordinate 13,178, forward strand.
GGTTAATGGTGGAGGGGAGGTAGATAAGAGTGAGTGAGTGAGTGAGAGAGAGACACGAGAGGGAGAGAGGGGGTAGGAGGGTGGGAACATATGAGAGAGAGGGAAAGAGAGGAGGTGGGAGAGGAGATAAAAGGGGTAGAGGGTTAAGCATTAGAGGTGGGGTTTAAAAAGGGTTTAGAGTTTAAGGATTAAGGGTTTAAATTGGGAGAGAGAGAGAGAGAGAGAGAGAGGGGGGGGTAGGAGGGAGAGACTTGAGAGAGAGAGAGAGGGTAGAGGGTTTAAGGGTTAAGGGTTAATGGTTTAGGGTTTAGGGTTATGGGTAGTGATGGAACTTCAAATTTTTGTTCTTTGTGTTCTATTTTATCATTCCTTATGTCTCTAGTCATCTATGGTGTTTGAGAAAAGCCTAAGGATTGGGTTTTACCTTCATCTTCATGTAAAACCCTAGTGTTCATCTTACACTTTGGATGGGATCTATTTGGCTGTTACTTTTTGGGAAGGCTTTAAAACGACTTACACCCCATCGCTTCGTATGTCTAGGCTGGGCCCCCCCTTTTGTTTTATTGTTTTATTTCCTTCGCCTGAATTTATTTTAGCTAAGTATTTTTTTGGTCCCGTGTTCCCTCGTTAAAACAAATTATGTCATTGTTTGTCATCAACCTAGTGATGTCCCCTTATTCCTTTAGGGGAGAGGGCCCAATAGTCGTGCAGGCTAACTTTCTCAGCATGTAGCAATTGACTGGAATATCGTAGAACCTTTGTTTTTTTTTTAAATGTAGACTGGTCTCTTATTTATCTATAACTAAGGTTTGGAGGTGTGACTCATCATGCAACTCACCACATCAGTAGATCTTTTGAGAAGTTTCTAAAATTTGACTTTTTAAAGGTTCGACCAAAACTTAATCATAGAACCCCCAATAGTTGAACCAAAAAAATATCATTTGTTGCTTGTAGAATATGATATTTTTATTTAAATTAAAATTAATATACAACCTAAGTGGACCAAATACTTATTGATAACATAAATGTTTGATATCTCTACCTTTTTATATTCAACACATATGGACTAATAGTTGAACACAAAATCTATTTGTTGTTTAAAGAAAACACATAATGATTTAAAATACAACTTATATTGAACAAAAATGGACCAATAGTTGAACACTAAAACTTTTGAAAATCCTTCACATTTAATGGGAAAATACATGTTATTTATTGTGCTCACCTTTTATATTTGTGATAGGAAAACTATTAATATAAAATTATCCAATGCTTGTATTGATGGAACTTCAAATTTTGTTCCTAATGTTTCCTCATGCCTACTTTGGTCTTTCATGGTGTTGGAAAATTTCTTAGGGCTGGGGTTTTAGCTTTGTCTTCATCTTAAACCCTTGTGTTTACCTAATGCAGCATTCCAGTATCTGTTAAGCTATTACCTTTTTTTGAAGGGTTTTGAAAATCTTATCCCCATCGTTCCGTCTGGGCCGGTCCTGTCTTAATATTTTATTTCCTCTGCGGGTTTTATTTTCCTAAGTCCTGGTTGGCCCTGTGCTGAATGGTTTTAAAAAAACTTATGTCATTGTTTTCCATCTACCTAGTAATGTCCCCTTGCCCTTTAATGAATGTTTTATTTTTTAGAAGGATGAAATTTGCGCTGCCGTCGATCAAAATGCCTTCAATATCAATGGTTGCCTGCCATCTCATGATCGAGAATTCTAGGATGGCGATATCGCGGGAGGGTGACACGTGTCCCATCTGGGGGATCAAATTTGTGCGACCGTTCATCAACTGTTCTTTGATCTGAGCCATTCCCCACCATCCCGCAATGGTGCTTTGGTTGATTGAAAAATCACGGGCGGGTGCCACGTGGAGAAATTAGGGAAACTAGTCAAGTCAAAGAATATCTACGATAGGAGATTAGAAGTTAAGTCCGGCCGCATCTCAGCTATTCCCCGCCATCCCGCAATCGAAAATTGCAAGATTGCGATATCACAGGTGCGCGCCACGTGTCTCATTCAATCAAGTCAAAGGAACAATGAAATACATCTGCCAACCTTAAATACATTAAAAGGTGGGTTACTAAAGTGCTTGTGAGATGCACGTGCTTTAAATCAACACAGATGCTATAATTTTGAGGGAAAAGCTGCTCGACAGTTAATAAAAAGGATGGTGACCATTTTGAAGGAGCGAGATCACCGATGATAAAGATAAATGGTTTCCCGCCATCCTGCGATGGTGCTTTGTAGGATTGCGATATCGTGGGCAACCGCCACGTGGATTTTCTTCACGGCGTATGACATGGTGGGCCCCTTATTGCCATGTTGGTGATTTTGTCAGCCTATTTTGAAGGTGGCCATCGATGATCTGATCAAACTGAAGGATCGATGAATTGAATTTAAATCTGCATCAAATATGGTTGGAGCTGTTTGTGTAGTGCGCAATTGAGCTTTAATGGTGGATGAGACATTTTCTAGCGTGATTTGATCGACATAAAATCAATTTTCCTGTTTTGTTTGTATCACAAAGCATTTAACTATTTTGCAGAGCAGTTTCAGAGCCGAAGGTGGAATTGCGAGTTTTTGCAACCAGAATTTGGGGTTTCTGCGAACAAAGCCGTGAGTTTATTTTTTGTGCTTCCCAGTCATTCTGCACTTGAATTTGGGAAAGGATTGGTTGTGTTTGTCAATGAGTTTGTTGATAAACGTGTTAGGGCTATAGTTTAATTATAGACTGTGAGAAATTGCAGTAATTTGTTCTGTAATTTCCTATCTCTGGTTAGTCCTAGCTACTTGAAGTGTAACATTGTAACAAAGTCCTAGTTTGTCTGAGATGGCACCACCCAAGCAGCATTCTGGCCAAGTTGAGTATTTAAAAAGAAATATGTACGATGATTTCTTGGATCAATTGCCTTTGTCAACGAATGATAGATAGAAAGGATTGGTTTTGATGCGAGGGAAAATCCTGGGGGAAGGGTTAGTGTATAATTTCTCCAACATTGCTGATGTTAAGGTTCCCTTCACCAGCTTGGAAATGTTCAGATTATGGTATGGACAGAGGAATTTGCCTCACCCCTTTTCAAATGGATGGATGTATGACATGGGGAAGCTGGTGGTACCAAATGTGTTCCCTGAGGTAGACCTGCTTAGGGCAGTGGCCACAAGGTATGACCTTGTCACATGGGTAATTAGGGATAATGATGGAAGGGTTCTATTAAACATTAACAGAGATGATATCAATTTTTTTTTGACTTGAGTGAACTGAGTGAAGACTTGGTTCCTATCAATCTTGAGGAAATGAAGTAGGAATATGCAAAGTTGAAGTCTCTTTTTAGAGCTAAGTTGCTTCCACCTCATCTGGCTAGGGCAGGAGGTTCTAGATTTCATATCAGCCCTAGTGACCAGGAACCTTTCAGATTGAATTGTTTTGCAAACCATTTCCTGGCCACTTTCTATTTATTGTGTCAGATTTTGGGTTTCAGTCCTGGTGCGGTAATGCCCATTGCATACATGTTCATGGGGGTGCAAATACAACACCCTAACTTCTCTGTGACCTATGACTTCGCTTCTTTCTTGGCTGAGAGGATGCATGAGGGGCTGTCTAAGCTGCAGAAAAATGATACCGACACTCAATTCTTTTGGTATTCTATCATGATGCATATGTTTCTATTTAGGAATGTTGACTTCTTCTTTGAGAAGATGAAATTAAGGAAATCAGTTGATGGAGAAAGATTGCCAGTATAGATATGGGTTGTATATTTATCTTGTAATAAGGAAAGCACTAGTTATGTGCAATTTGATAATTGTTTTGCTTCCAGATTAAGGTCTAGATTGATGGTGAATGTACATAGGATCCTTGAGGAATTACATGATTTCCTCAGGACAAAGGGGAGGAAGCCAGAATTGAAGGTTTTCCATAACTATGGTGACATTATCCCATACCCAGTCAGCACTGTTTTGAGAGTATATGGTTTTCAAGGAGCCCCTCATATACTTCCATACAATGTACCACCAAGAGTGGGGTTTGTAGAATTTATGTGACAGATAGGTTGTATTCAAGAGGACAACCTCACTAGAAGGGGTAAGGGAACATTTTTCCCAAATTATACAGTAGTGTCTGATTTTTCATTTTCAAAGGGAGGCTGGACGTATTTTGATAAATTATTTGTTTATTACCATTTGAGATGTAGTCCAAAGAAACATGATCCTAAGGGTTTCTTTGCTCTTTTCAGACAAAGAATAAAAGCTGGAAAACTTGTGCATGAGTTCAACTTCCCTGAGGAACTGATTAGAAATGAGTTCATCCTAAATAGACATGATTTGAACAAGGAGAAATGGATAGCTTATAGTAAGCTACTAGATGTTGTGCATAAAATGGATCCCAAATATGATCCACTGTTGGAGTTCAGTCCCCACCATAAGAAAATTGATTTTCTGACGGAGAACTTCAAAGAGATTATGGGAACCTTGAGAACCAAGAAGATAAACTTAGAATTGAGTCTAGGTGTACAAGAACAAGGTGCCAGGCTAATTGAAACAAGGCCAGTATACCAGCCTACAGAAAGGTGGCCCATTTACAGGAGGAAAAATGATAGTAGTAGTGATGAGGAAGAAGTGGACAGAAAATGAAAGCAAATAATGAAGGTGCCTCCACAACCAGGTCCAAAATTCAAAGTGCCTGGGGCAATTAGAATCATCACCAGAAGATAATCCCTCATCACCACCATCTGAGCCAAGCCCTAAGAGGCAAAGAACTGATTGACCACAGGAGGATTTGACAAATGAGATTATTGTTACTGATCAAGACATGTAGGTTGGTATGCCTTCCCCTCCTAGGCCAACTGAATTGGTTTTATCCAATTTAGATATGAAAGGAAAAAGTGTACAAGATGCAAGAATGGAAGCATGCAAGGAGTTTCTAGATGACAATACATGTAAAAACTCCTGTATTTTTGCAATTTGTATAGAGGATGAAATTTGAAGAAAGATAAATGTAGGCAGAGAAGAGAACTAAGGCCTGATAGGTCAGACCAAGAGAATGATGAGGAGGTAAAATCTGAATTAATGGAAGAATTCAAGAACATCACTCCTGAAGAAGGAAGAAAAATGGTGAGTTAGGCTGGTGTATTGATTCTGCCTGAATGGGAAATTGCAGATGCAGTAGCCTTTAATGCTATTATGAAGTCCAAGGATCCCTTTCAAGACTCTGAAGAAGAAGTCAAGGTAGCATTCCAAAACTCTGCCTTCAGTGAGGAATATGAAACTTTGGCAATTTGGGCATTGGCCCCACAAGGGAGAAAACCAAATGTTTCTGATATTAATCCAAATTTCAGAGGACGATTAATAATAAAGAGAGCTTCAGAGACCTAAACCACCGAGGCCACTAATTTGATTGTGAATGTGGTCAAATTGGCCCAAAAGACTGCTGAAAGGGAGGAGGCTGAAAAGAAAAGCCTAATGGAGAAGTATAACATTTTGATTGAAGAATACAACAAGATGTAACAGAGGAATGTTGAGTTGTAAACTGAGGTGGAAGGGTTCAGGTATAAACATATTGGGAAGACATTAAGTGCTCCAGGGAGCGATACATTACCTTCCACAGCATGGTCAGTGCCTCCTGCTTCTCCAATTGTTTCCACACTAGGGACTCCTAGTTAGAATCATGCCCTCACCCCTCCTTTAGAACAAATTGATGAAGAAAAAAAGTGCTCTATTGATCCTACGAAGGAGCAGCTCATGCAAAAAAATGATGAATTACAGAGGATGGATTTCTTTCAAAGGAAAAGGAGATTGTTACTATTGTCTTAAGCCATTTAAATGAAAAGGTAGATAGTAAATTTCTATCTATACATTCTTTATATTCTTTTTTGTTGGAAGCAATAAAGAATATTGATAGGGATCAGGAGTTAGTGATACCAATAATTGAAAATTGGATCCATAGGGCCAGTGATCTGGATATCATGTATAAAGCCTCAAGGTTTGATATAAATAAAAGGCCCCAATCATTAAATCCTACTCATGTGTTAGTAAAATCATTGCAAGGTTTTAAGACCTTACCAGATGACTTGAGTAGGAAGATTAGGGAGCTGGTGAAGGATTTCAATGATTGGGGTAACACATTGTTACCTAATATAATTGATGAGCAGGGGAAAATCAGAACACTCCAACAATGGTAGGATCAAGCAAGTAAGGTCATCAATGATCAAATTAAATTAATTTGTGGTGACTCAGATTATGATTTGTTGGTGATTTGTATGGATAAGATTATTAGTACCAGTTCATTTTTAGAATCTTTTGAAAGAGATGCAAATCAGGTAGCAGTAAAATACATGCCTTATAGTACAAAGGTAAATGAGGTGATTAATTTTGACTGGTCGACTGATGAAGAATACCAGAAATGGGTAGCTAAGTA